>DWPT01000071.1:0-33299 GCA_018251895.1 Agathymus mariae mariae
AAAATACTAGAATAAACAACTTGAACATAGTTATCAGTTCTCAAGTCACCGAGAGACAGGTGGTAGATATTCTTACTATCAACATAGTACTACCACTTTCTACAAAACTTATGAAAAATTTAGCAACTAACTTCACACTGTCGCTTTTTTCTGTCTCAATTCACTCTCATCATTTTTCCCAATCGCGCCAAAAGAAGTATAACTTCAAAAAATTTTGTGAATGTAATATTTTTTTTGTTACTTTATTGCATATAACAATGTATTCAAATAGTATTCAGTCAGTCAGCGAGCGGTGACCGAACACAGACAGGATGCAACAGGAACACAGTGATATTTATTTATTTAATTTATACGCATAATAAAATAATCAAACTATGTGTGAAAGGAATGTGCAAAGGCACAGACTTTTTTTTCAATTTTTTATCAGAAATTTCTTCAGTAGGCTCAAGAAAGCGCGCAATTGATACAGTGAGGTAAACTATGCGTACCTAAATAAAAATATGAATCAAACACAAAAGTTATATATATTTATATATAAATACACACATACTATATAGATTATTGTCATCGAGTGTTATGTATCTATCTACATCTATCTAAAGATTTATATTTATCAGCTTTTTATAGTCTTATTTCTTTTTTTTTTTTTCGTTTTTTGTACAGATACAACTAGCTTTACAAAGCCAGTGTGCCTTTATAAACTTAAAAGACTTCTAATTAAGAACAATTTCAAATATAGTGAAAACTAACAAAATCGCGGATACCATTCTTAAAAAAAAATAAGTACTTCCGCGCGGGCAACAGCTAGTGGGATATATGAGTACAATGCCTAAGGCCTAACACATATCTTATAGCTAAACGAAACAAAACATAATAAGAAAGTTAATAACAACAATAGTTTGGATAATTGTGTTTGCATGATACGGAGCGATGTAACTGCATTACCTGCTACTGGCTTCGGAGCCTATATGTAAACAACTGACATCAGATTGCAACTGATGTCCGCCGTCTGCCACTATCAACTGTCGTCTGCTGTTTCGCGAAGAATCAAATCTTTAGAAGGCGAAAATCCTGCGCAGTTTACTTTGTTTTGTTATATCTGAATTTTAAATTTATAAAATTACCAGCTACTTAAAATGTCGTCTAATAGATACTGACGATAAAGACTAAAGTACACTGAAGAAGTTAAACAGATTTTTTATTTTTACTTTCGATGTAAGTGTAAATATAAAGTACTATACATATATACCAATTGGGCGAAAATGCAATTTCCAAATCGTGTATACTCAATCTACACTTTCATTGATAATCGGTTACTTGGTCCATGGGTGAACCGCGTAGTATTATTATTAAAAGAAGAAGCTTATTTATTTAATTAAAATATTAACCGGTTATTGCCTTTTCGCTCGGACGTTATTTCCAGATATCGCTCTCGTATTAAAACATTGTTATTAATTTTTGTTAGCCTTACCTCAACTTAGTGATACTTTTTATGTTATTCAAATGGGAAACATATCAGTTTATTGAATTAGATAATCACATAAAAACTACCATAATTTTATTGTCTACCCTGTGAACAGAAATTTCGTAGTATCATTTACCCATAACCAAAAAAAAATCTTCAATAGTAGATTTTGCGTATTACGCATAATACACAGAGACAGACAGACACATAGAAACAGAAAAAAAAATCCATTTTGGGGCATCTATATCAATCAACAAGAAAAACTACTTACATTAAAACAAAATATAAAATAAGTTGCAGATTTTTCATCTTCATAATATTCTCTCTTATCATCTTATGCAAACGCCTTACGAATTAATTCCAAATATATTATCAGGTAAAAATAACTTATCCATTGCCATATGATCTGTCGTTAGCTTTAACCATGTAAAACATGGATTATTGTTGCTTTTATAATAATCATGTTGAATTGCACTAAATCTGTCTATGGTAAAATGTTTTATTATTTACGATTGATTGCCAGAATCAACTGTCAATTCCGCATTTTGGTAGCAAAGTAATTGTACAATGTCATTATCCGATGTAACTTCTCCGTTACCAAAGGTGTAACAATGAAATTTAAGAAGTTAGCATTAATAATCATTTACTCATACTTACAATTGTAATTTACTGTACTGAGTAATAATAATTTCTCGCTGTAGTTTCTGAAGGAACTACGTCAAGTCAGTTAAGTCATAATGGTAAATAAAATAAGTAAATGATAAGTTTCTTAAATATTGTAAATTAAGTAACTTTTAAACAATCAAGTAATTTTTCAATTCTGGAGCGCGAAAGTTATCTGTTTATTGCTTAAAACTAGCGAGGTGTATTGATTTTAGAATGTTGCAAATTGATATTTCTGGTTTTGGTGGTGGTACATCGGAACGGTGCTATGTGGTGCGTGCTGGTCACAATTTCGTAACTGATTGTTACATTCGTGATTGATTTTTTCCATACTGTATGTTTTCCTTAAAATGTATGTAATTTAAAAATCTTTATTCCTTGAGCAATTTACTATCAGATGGAAAAATACATGTTAAACAAACAATACTAAAGAATCATTAAATCATACCCTGTCATTGCAGTTTATTAAAAAAGAGAAGCACTTAACGATAGCGTAGGACTTCCTCTGCTAAGGTGCAATACAATAAATGGGCGGACCTACTATATTATAAAAGTATAAAAAATAGAAACTCAAATTGACATATTATTAAGAATGCGGAATTGCGGTAACCAAATATTTGGAATGTATATGAAAACATACTTATGAATGTAGTGCTATACAAATTCAAATATAGACAAGAGTGAAAAAGCGGATCTTCGTATCACAGCCACGCTATGCTTCAAAGGAAGCTCTGGCCACTTACTATTAGTATTGTAACGCGAACAATATTGTAAAGCAATAAACAAATATTATTATTATAACTCTTAAGAAGCATTGCAAGTGATCGGACAGGTCCAACGTGGTCATCATCCTGCGTCAGCCACGGTTTGGTGGGGCGTGTCTTATCAAGTCACGAAACTTCATTTTTGTGGAAAAGGAGTGAAGACTTAAAGTGTATCTAGAGTGAATCTCAATTAATCAATCAATCAATCAATTGTGATGTGAATATTTTTCCAATACATTTTTTACAAATGTACCGTGATCTTTTCAACAAGACTGCACCTTATCATAAGGCGCGAACTACCCACACTTGCTTCGAAGCCAACTAAAGACTGGCTCTCATCTAGATCAGATCTAAACCCCTTGGATTACAAATTATTGTTAGTTTAAGAGGATATTGGCTGCTCTACACGACATTCTGATATTAAGTCCGATATTAAAATAGTGCATAGATCCAAAGATTCGTGGTCATACAGATAAAATGTCTATAATAAATTCAAAGGAGTCCATTTCAAACAAAATTATTTTTTATTTATTGCTGAGACTTATTAATTATTACGTACATATAAGTTTTGTAAATATTACTTTACTACATAAAAATAATAAACAATATTTAAAAGGCAATGCACATTTTTAATATTTTTGTTTGGATCATCTAATTGTTCTTTACTCTGTGGCAAAGTTGACGAATCGTCCAATAAATGCCAACGTATTACCTTGAACTTGGCTTTAAATACGCGGAATCGTCCTGGGCGATACCCCTTATACTGTTAATAAATAAATACAATACCTGCTTTACTTCTAAAGACCTAGTTAACCGCATACCAGACCGGTTCCTACTTGGATATTTTCGAAAGGGCAGATAGTCTAGCATCTTCAACAAGATGAACTAATTTTATTGTCTTCTGTGGGCATAATTAGTGTCCTCTTTCACGACCTAATTGTATAAAATCAGCAGACAACAACCAGTTGTCTGTCTTTAACTATTTGTTTATACGCTTAAAACTATTTAATATACAACCCACGAAAAACTAATCCATCGAAAATAAAGCCATTAGAAGGCTTGGTCGTATCTTACATGTCCAGGTTAGTTATGAGCTAACAAGGGCAATGCCAATTTCAGGGTCCACTTAGTCAGTTTACTGTTAGTCGTTGCCACGACTGTGACTCCGTGTCGACAAACAATGCGAGTGACATTGGCGGGAAGAAAGGAAGGAACGCCGAGCGCATAATAATTGTGGAAGCGCCTTGTGTCTACCGCGGAACCATGTGCCGACTGCGCGCCAGTCTCATCAACCTACAGTAAAATCTTTGGTCACAGTTATCCATGTCTATCTCGCAATTACTTGTTTCCTTTGTGTTCATACAGTTGTTAATTTTGGCACACATGTCGAGTTGACTGTTTCTTGTGTCGCGGTTATTTTTGTGTCAACAAGAGTAGATTAAGAGTATTAATAGTGTGAGTACCCTTTTTTCTTGAATTTTGCGAAGATTGTTAAGAGTATTGTATTTTCTACAAACACCATAAATTATACACAAAAAAATATAAAAAAAGTATCGTGATTTATTTTTTAATTTCTCGTAAACATGTGTGGTCAAACGTGTATGGCTTACTAATAAATGGTAAGTCATAATTCGTTGAAAGCAGCGATATATGTAAATAACAATTTAACAAAAAAACACGTCATAATGTAAAGGCACCAGTAGCGGACAATAGACCAGTCATCAACATGAATTTTATTGATAGCAATGTTTTAAATAAGTAATCATATTAAATTATTCGTGATGAGTTGCAATGCTCCATATTTATAACGCCACATATAATCGTTAATATATTTGGATAGACTTTAAAAGAATAATGTTAATCTGAAAACTTATCTTCATCTTTTAAACGTAATATTTTAAATGATAAAACGGCTATACTCAAAACATATTTTAGTTCAAGCCCCATTTTTTAGACCTATTCGAAGTCCTTCATGAGTAACAAATGAAATCTCAGACGCATGTCTGCGCCTGGGTCGAGAACCCTCGAATTTTTTCAATGAGTATAGCTGTATTCAGACGGTATTTATTTGGAATTAGAATGCTGGTACGTAACTCTACTGTCTTCCAACCTTAAGTAAAGTAAAACAGTAAACTAGAATGTTTTAGGAATATCGTGTTACAAAACTGATTCTTCATTACTGGGTGTCCAATTTTCTATTACTTCATTGCATAAGCAGAAATTGAAGTAAAATTTCTTCGAGTTTTCAGTAAAACCTGTACTACATTTGCATATAAAATAAATTACGTTGTCCAATTTATAAGCAATACGCTTAATTCATAATAATTATTTCAAAATAAGTCTGTGTCGATTACTTGTACCTGTATTTTATTTATTTTTATTTTGAATATCTCTCCAACTCTAACAGGTTATCTTTCGCCAGTACAAGCAACATATTGTCATCTACTCATTTTAAATTATTAGCGACCTGTTTCACTAGGTTGTCACAGCACATGGCTACTTATTGTTTTGATTTCCAACAATTCGATTTTAGAAGAATATGTCATCTTCAATTCACTAGTCATATATGTATAATTCCAGCATATATACATGAACTTAGGCTCATAATATTAACTATCCGCTCAGATTCGTCAGGTTGTATTCAAACGTAATGGTCACAACTACGAAATCACAATCTTATTTACTGGTAATTTATTTATCACAGTAGAAGTAAAATGATTTTGTATCGAAATCACTTTGCTGCACGAAAAAATCAAAATAGGATAAAAGTCTGGTTCTTTGATATACTTATAAGTAGGTATTTTTAAATGTTAGGTATAAAGAAAAATAAGTTATTATGAAGTATATATTTTGTTTATTAATAACTCTCTGCATCTTTGATTTATTTAATTTATTTTATCGGTTATTGTTGGAAACGCAAAAGTGTCACCTGTCAAAAGTACCCATCAAGGAAATATAATACTAAAATAGTGTTAAACTTTTCCGTGTTTATTACAATTAGTCTAACAAAAATTGTTTTTTTTTTTTTATAGTTTGATATTTTCTACCTTCCGTATAAAATGTTAATATGTTAGTTGTAGTACTGGATCACAAAACCTGTTTTGATTGGACCTATGGGGCCAAAGATAAGTTTTCGGTCACAAAAGCAAAGTGATTGGGTATGTGAATATAAATAAACTTTAAATACCGTTTATTTACTTCTATATGTTACAAAAAAAATATACCGGTATATTATATGCTGCTCCATCTATAGCCAAACTATAAACAAATTCTTGCATCTAGAGCGTGTATTCGTAAATACTTTTACTGCGGATATAGTAACTACGGTTCGTAAGTTGTTTATTAACAAAGTACATTTAGTTTTTTTTTGTATGTTGCAAGCCAGTCGTGTTCTCGCATATAGCCATCCCTAACACCATTTTGTTGTAGGTTTCTGAGCTTTACATAATACCGACCAGTAGATACGTGACCATGATGGTAGATTTCTTTACACTGCTCGTCAGGACCACACTTCGTCCAGACTAAGATCTGATCATCTTCTAGTTGTAAGGCCATCCATGAAAGTCCATCCATGAATTTGCAGTCTTAGTTGTCTATAAGCGGGATGCTTTCCTGTATTACAAATTCCGGTCTGTTTTACCTAATATTACTGACAGAACCTCATAGAGAAAATAAATTCGTTTATTTCCTTGTAATGCAATATTAATCCAATATAACTGGGTTTTAATGTACTTAAAGTCTTTTGTATACCCTTTAAATTATGAAGGTACACTTTTTTATGTTAACAGCCAACATCCGAGCTACGAGCCACCTGATGGTAAGAGGTCACCGTCGCCCATGGACATTAGCGAAACCAAAGGTATCACTGATGCATTGTCGGCCAGGAAATAAGAAGAAAAGAAAGAAGGTACTGGCTCTCAAGCCACGAGCCGGAACAGGACGAGCTGTTTGGCAGCTGACTCAAGCAGGGGAGTGGTAGTTAGCCAAGCAGGCTTCACGGAATAATAATACTAATAATAATATGAGTGACTTAATAACAGTGTTGATAATATAATTCTTTCCGCGAAGCCCTACCACCTAGTAGGATGGCTTCTGTCGCGAATGTCGCGCTGTCTGTCTGTGAATTATTTTTGTAGTTTTTTTTTTTCATAGTATATAATAATACACAAAAAAAAATAGACGCTCTCTCTTAGTTTTTCTATTTTTCTTCGATCAATTCGAAAAATATTTAAAAATATTACACATTAGTCAAGAATATATGCGATTCAAACTAAATCGATTTTCTTTTTTTCAACTGACTAGCGGCCCGTCTCGAGTTCGGTCGGGTTTAACAACTAAGTATTAAGTACACAAACTTGAAATATCCTATATTCATCCGGAATAAAGTAACTTTGAAATAGCATATGAATATTTCCAATAGTTGCCGCAGCTCAGGCATATACCTACACCAAGTTTCAAAATAGTTACTTTCTCTTTATAATATTAGTATAGACCATAGTGATATTACAATACAGTGATAAATATAAACCTATAAATCTAACCTCAGTTATATAAGATTAAATAAATGCAGTAAAAATAACTAAATAGATTTTTTTCTGTTCAACTAGAAGAACTAGACTGGTAGAACCTGGTACCCTTCTTACAGCTAAAAATATGCTTTTTTGTCGATTATTAACATAAAAAAAGAACCACCTTTATTAACTAAAAAACTTTCCAACTATTATCATACATTATCTAAAAAATAAACACTTAGCAAAATCCGAAACAAAAATGTATCTAAATAAGAATATTGAAAAGGCGTAAAATTTTTATTGCAATAACTTGCAAAAACTTTTTATGTGAGGGATGGACCTGTCCCCAAATTCCACTGATATGTAACACACATGCGCGTAGGTGCGAGATGTGAAACACGATGACACCGAGGCATTAACACTAGGTGCCTCGCGCGTCCTCCGCTCAGTCCACGGTAAGCGCGACAAGCGCAGGGCCTACTTGCGGTATCGTCCATAGCGGACCCTGAACATAATAAAGTTTTTTCACAATAATCAACAGGTACGGAAACAAAGACACACTAGAGATAAATAAATATGGGTTTATCCAGATTTTTTTGTGATTACAAATTAAATAATAAAATGTGTTTTTCTTTTCAGATAGTCCCGAATTGTTATTTCTAGTGATAATTCCCCGTAATGGGGCACAAATCTGTATTATGGGTGAGTTTACAATTTAAAATTATACTCTATATATACTTTTATAAAAAAAATTGAGGATAATTTAAGCTACGGAGATATAAATTCATGATACCCCACACAAAAAATTGACAAAAGTTTATAGTATTATTAAAATTTTGCTTTGAATATTTTAAAATATTAGTAATTTATTATGTTGCTTAACATATTACGTATATTAAACAATTTATAAGTGACACTAAGATTAAATCATAATAACTAATCTAAATAACTTCATTCTAATAACCTTTAACATCAAATTTATCGTACCTACGTAACTTTATATGTAGGCTGCAGTAGGTACATAGAGATTTAAGACTTATACAGAACAAAACAATCATCAAATAAAAATTCCAATTAGTCATTGAGGTCACGTACCTAATGAAGTTTATTAAGTTAGACACACAACAATTTTTAATGTTGTTAAATGATCGTAACATTTACAAACCACGTGTGACCGGGTCAAAATTTCACTCGACGCCGAAAGTGCAACTACAAGCTATACTAGCAAGGAGGTGTACTGACTCATTTAAATCGAACTAATATCATATGCAAGCCATATGAGGCATAAAAAGTAGCAAGAACTCAATCGCACTTATCGGGCAGTAGAGTAGAACCGACGTGACGTAGTGCAACATTGTAAAAACATATGCAATATTGTCCTGATCTCGTAAAAATCTCCTAATTGTATGGTTTTTAAGCCTTCACCCGACAAGTCTTCGCCAGGAAGATGTTTATAACAGAAATAATTTAGGTTCTATAAATAATAAGTCTTCATGGTCATAAGTTCCGTGGAGTGTGGAGTTACAACGTGAGACTAAGCTATCTATTGCAGGTACTTACTTAATATAATTAAATGAGTTTAAATAAACCTTGTGAGCGACACCTGGACCTACCCATCAAGTTTAGGACATATAATCAAACGGATACCGAATATAGAACTAGATATAGCAAAAGATTGTCTTATAATCAGAAAAAGAAGTTTCTTGTCCAATAAAATGAATGTTTTTCTTTTTAATGAGACCTTAAATTTAATTGGTAGATGACTACTTGGAAAAAAAAAGTTTTTATCTTTAAAATTGTTATCTTGTGTATTTAGAAATCTACTGAGCGTTTTGGATGCAATCAAAACCAGAGGGTGAAACTAGAAAATGGTCAATTTAACTCGATAACTCTAGCTGGTATTGATTCGTTAAGTTTGAACTTGTTGTAGAGTACAAGTCAGTACGGTCAAGTCTCTTGGCATTAAATACCTTTTTATTGCCATTAGCAACTTGTTGAGTCCATTGATGAATTATCTTAAATATCACCAATCTAAAAATCACGAAAAAAATCGTACTGATAAATCATCTTAAAGTGATAATAATTAATTGATTATTACTTATCAAATAAATATAAAATATTTTATAGAAGTCAGTTTTAATATAATTCTATCTGAAATTCGAGCTACATATTTTAGTAAATATTTACCATTTAATTAATAACAGAGTTCTGAGGTAACAAACGTAAAAAAAACAATGGACTTGAGAACTGTCTATCTCCTTCTTTGAAGTAGGTGAAAAATAGTGTTGATAGTAGTTGAAAAATATGTTGAGAGTCGAGTAAACGCCAGGATTCAAGTTTTTCAATAATGGATTACATGTTTTAACCATTCGTGGTCTGTAACGATTGTTTGGTAAGCAAGTAAGCATCTCACAGTTAGAAGTTAACTCTGAAAAGTTAATTCATACTTAAGATTTCATTTCGCATTTCTAAATAATTAATAATTTGAAACAAAAATGTACTGTGTATGTCTTATTTATGCAATATTTGGTTATTAAAAACTACGCAGGAAATTGTATTCTGTTTTTACTATCAGACTCGTAATAAAAGATTTTTCTCTGAAAATTTCATATCTATAAAATATGAACGATTCATGAAATGTTACCTTCATGATATTGCCAATTCTAAAAAAAATACTAATACTAAATAACATCTAACGTCTTTCAAAGAGGACAGATACCGGCAAGTTTCATAAGACAAACCCATCCCGTTCTATAGATACTTTTACATAAATACTTTTAAAGTAGGTAGTTTATGAGACATATTGGCTTTATACACTAGATTATATGTGGATGGACAGAAATATATATTTAAAGATTCCTGTTGGGTTCTATCAAAATGATATACCATCTTACGTGTTTGGGATATTTTTAACCCAGAAGAATATCTGGTTTTAGCCTAAACAAATAATTCATACGCGACACAAGCATGGAAAGGTCACACAAACGACGTTCCTTTTGATTCTTGTATCGATCACAAAATGGATTATTAAATAGAACGTATGTACCCAATATGAAGATATATGTCGTCGTGATCCTAAGTCGTATGCCTATAAAGTCGTGAATACTAAATGCACAGAATCTGGCAGCGTTCCTGAATGCGTTTTATAAATTAATAGAATTGTAAAATACATGGAAAGGCACCTAATAAAATTATTAGTAAAAAAAAGCAAAGCAACTAGGTATATTGATAATAATTTAAGGGAACGCTGATCCATGTCGTTAAATCACGATAAGATAACGTGGTTGTTTATAATATTATAGCCGCTTAAAGCGCTGGGTCCCGACTATTTATCTGTAAATACATAAAATCAAAATAAATTTATGTCCTAAGGTTAGATTAGGTTACGAAATGTCGTTTGGAATAGGCACTCAAGTCCCGTCGTAGCATGATGACGATGACCCCAAAGTGGCTGCGGCTACCTGGCTCTGATGCCTGTATGCAAATTGTGTTTTCGGCAAACAGAAGAGTCAACGGACCGACAGCCACTTATTTAATAGTAATTTATTAGAACAATCCTTCGTATTTATAGCAATAAATGAAAACCTATCAGGTGTTTTACATATTAATTATTCATTAGATCAGACCGAATAGAAGAGCAGACACTCGTTTATAATTGAACTTTATATTTATAAATTAAAATAAAAACTTTTTATACTTAAACCAATACAAGCAATCTCAATTCTCAAAGTTTCTCTTCTAACAATTATTAGGTAGAAAAAAAATATTGAACATTAAAATATTGCATACTCGAATAGAGAATGGCTTGATTCATTGTAGTTACTGAAATTTAAAACAAAAATATAAAATGTTGAAAAAAAAAAACATACAGAAAAAAAACATGTTTCGAACAAATTTACACATGATCAATGTGATGTTTTTGCTTTGTAATATATTAATTCAAAGTGTTTATATTTATGTGACAGTTGGCGCCTGAAAATATAAGTAACACTTTTAATTATTTCATTTTATTTAATTTTGTTACTGGAATTCACTGGATTTAAGATTGTGAATTTTAGTTACTATGTTTTTCGAATTGAATTTTTCCAAATTCAAAATTAATAAAGAATAATAATAACCTAGAAAATATAATCACAATGTACGAAAACTTCGCATTTAGTTAGGTATAAAATCGAAGATCGAAATATTTTTGTATCACATCTTGCAAATTATTACTCATTTGACAGCGGCGATCATCGATTCAGTTGTCAAACATGAATTTTATTTAGATAATGATTAGAGCCAATAACCCAAACCACAAAATTTACATACACAACGTCTTCATTGTCACATCTCTAATACGATGAAGTTGTATACAAGTATTAAGATATTCACAAAGTATGTTGACTGCAGATTCGAATGTGGATTGAGTGTCGATTAAATTATTTAAGGAGGTAGCTGCTATTAAACGGCTGAACAATTTGGTACCTATTCCATCTTCAGTTGAAGTCTCCAAAGTTAAAGACAATAATGTCAAAAACATTGTAGAAATAAAAGCGACATAGTTAAAACTGTGTTATTTACCTACTGAAGACATTAATATTCCTTATAAGTAGAATAGTTATTGTATATAGTGAATCTGGTTATGTATGTTTTATTTTGTTAGTAACGGAAAATAATAAAAATCATTCCGATTCTCGGATCATCGGAAAACATTAAAATCATTAAATTAAAATATTCTCAAACATTTATACGGTCATGCCGTATCAATCAACAGATTAAAATAAATAAAATTTTAATTTTAATCTTTGTATATTTTGTAAACGCTAAAGAATTTTACGTGGTCATTGACTTACCTATGGTAATCGAAATTGGAATAAAAATAAACTTTCGTGAACCCATCTCGAGTGTTATTCTTCGTCTGACTCTGTCGAGTTATGTAAATTGCGCAAAGATGTAGTGCGATACTTGATTGATAGGTCACTGACCGTTGCCGCCAACACTTAGTTTTCAGTGCGGATATGTCACGCATGGAACGTCAATAGAACAACAATTAACCTGTTAGGGTTCACTGTATAAAATAATTCTATTTCTAAGCTCACAAAGTGCGTAACTCAAATTCCCTACATATCTGTAATTTGTCCTTCCCTTAAGACATTTTTTTTATTGTAACTCAGGAAAAGAATAGGCTGATAGAGTGCTGGTAAGTGGTCACCGCCGTCCATATACGGTTGCAATACAATGAAGTTCACCGATGCGTTTCTGATTAAGATTTGTTTGTGTGCGCTAAAACTGAAACATGTTAAACATTTCACAGTTAATTATAAAAGGCGGATGGTAACATGCATGAGAATTAGATGGTAGGTAAAAAAATGTACCATAATTCATAAGTACATTAAACTAGGCGGTACACAGCCCAGCATCCACTAAAAAGGTGAACCGGATGTGTCCATTGTTCGGCAGGGTGTACGAGCACAGGAGATCGGTGTGGACTCAAAAATGGAATGAGCTCCTAGCAGCCCACACCACAGATAATTATCTTTTAAACTTATAAATATTAAAAACCAGTTGAGTGTTCGTTGGGTTAAAGCACCTATATTGAATGTAATACAATATTTGTTTTATTCACAAGATGCTGCGCAGGCTGTTGTATCTCGTTGACAATTGTACAGAACATTCAGTCGGCGAGTGTGACTTGCTCTTGGCCACTTTTTTTATTTCATTCCGTAAAGGATCTTTATTCATTTCAAGGCACTTTTTACAACGTCTTCTACTTGCTTTCAAATAATCTATGTAACGGATCTATTATGCAGCTTTTAAATTGTAATGTTGTGAAATAATTGATACCTATTCGTATTGTTGTCCAATGTAAAGCATTTTTCTGAGATCATTGCCCGTGTAGCCTTTGTCATTGATTTATTTGAGCGCAACACGATGTTATCGTTATAGACACTCACGAAAACTTTTTGATCATTGAATAACCGATTTATCGCCTCATGCAAATTAGTATTTGAAGCTCATTTATCACAAATCATAACATTAAAATGCTAAGCAGTTTTCTGGATGGGAGTTTTGCTACCTAACTGGAATGTAGCTGTTTCAACAGAGAGAATCGATATCTCTTTTGTGAAAAAAATATTAATCTAAAATTCGTAAATATATTTGTTTCAGACTACAAAATGTAGAAATACTTGCACGCGCGTACTGTCTATGTAATGTCATCCACATAAAATATTTCCTATACAAAACGCTTAGACAAACTGTATACATACAGAATAGTGTATTTTTCATAAGTTACTAATAAATTATTGAATATTTTGAAACAATTACCAAATATATAGCCACTGTTTTAAGTCAAAATATTAACAGTACCATAACTTTAACAGTGCGCTCTGCTATTCGTAAGTGCAGTGGCGTCACCGCATGTCCCGGACTCGAGTTCGTTCGCCAGGAGTGCAGTTGAAACGGTCCCACATCACGCCCCACTAGCGACACCAATTCGCTCCTCCGTCGAGAGCATACCGTTAAGGTAACTAGTTTTATGTTAATTTTGTTTATTGATTCTTACAAAGCTAGCACTTTTAAACACTGTGAATAGCGGTGGTCCTAAAAATAACAATTGTCTGACAACTCTGACGGAAACGTGATAAGCAAATACACAACGCAAATAAAGAAATGTATCACACGAGACCTTCTAAGTTCCACGAACCCGTTTCATAATTATCAGAGAGAATGTTTATAATGACAACCGGTAACTGACCCAATATTGGGCTCAGATCACCTCGCACAATCTGGTATAAAGGCCATAGGCCATCACACTGGTCTAGTACTGCCTTGATGAAGTTTTAACAAAACAGTTTGGAAATCTTATTAATGTTGGTTTCAACAAAATGTGTTTTTTTTTACATACAGAAGTTAGAATAATTTGTAACAAGCACCTAATTAAGTTTTAAAATACCGAACGGTCTGCAGGATTTGAACCCATGTCGCCCGTACGGGAAATCGACCTTGAAATAAGTAAGCTATCACTATTCAAGAAAATATACATAGAGATTTAAATTATCATCATTAATTACTGTCCAATACTTTAACATAGAACTTTGTAATCGTTATTCTTTATATTTTGATGATTTTTTGCATCAGAAATCTCAGAGAAGAACCAGAGGGACGACTACCTCTCAGGGATGCCGTTGAAAAACGGCCCATTCCTGTGTTAGATCGAGTGGCCCTGTACAAATTTATAGAGGTATCTACTTACTTGTGATTCTTAGTTTTGTACTTAATATTTTGTAAGGTTTAGTAATTCGTATTTTTTCTGTTTCATTAAGGATGCGGAAAACATTGATGTTGATGAAGATCTCAAACGTTACTATGGAGCTGCTAACTATTTGAATAAGTGGGTACTTTCATTTAAACTTCTACGAAATTTCCTAAATTTTACATATTAATTCAATTTGATGTGAATTACTTTTTTTTTCTTTTACGTAGTGGTTCCCGTACTGATGAAAGGCTACAATTGGGAAATGCTAACCTCCAGGGTAAACAATAGTTTAAATACTTTTTTTTGCTATATCTATATACATATCAATAAGGCAGTTTGGTGCCATTTTCTCCTCTGCTTTTTTTTGTTTGGTAACTATTGACAAGGTTTGTTGATAAAACAATTTGGAAACAGGAAGTTATTCGTTTAAAGGCTAATTTGAACCACCAGGCGAGCACTAGGAAAATAATAAATATTTAACAAAGTTTATTGTGAATATATGGTAGATAATATTTATCAGTAAAACATATGTATAGCTTCAATTCAATCAATTAACAGGGATATATCGGAACAAAAAACGTTATAACAAGTATTTTTCAGAAATTAGCGATATATGTATATGAATACACTTATTATGAGAATTCGTAACGTTACAGAGATGCAGCAAACTGCATCTCCATCATACCGTCGCTTGGTGGTATGCTACATGCAGTCGTGGGCTGCGTACCGCGCGCCGCCGCTGGCTTTTACCGCCGGCCTCGTGCCCCGTTCCTGTACCCACCTTCACTACGCATATGCAGCCATACATCCCCATACCTATGCGGTAATACCAGTTAACGAAGACTATGACATCATCAAAGGTAAATTAAATAACTTTTACACCAAAATACCATCAGGTAGGACTCAGGTAGGATCAATCATCAATCATGACTTATAATAATTAACAGAAAAAATTAAGAATCCTTATATATAAATTTTATTGATCTTATTTTGTAAAACTAAGGTATTTTAATATGTATGGTAAATATATTGCAATAAATCTATACAAATTTTATAGAGAGATATTTAATTTTGTGAGATTGTGTATTTGCTGAAGGGATATCCCCTGAACCACAACACTTTTTGAAAAATCATATTTGAAAGGTACATTATTTCGGATGAACATTGGCTATATTTTGTATAGCAGTAAATATATAAAATATGTTGAGCCATGATGATATTCGTCAACTATGTCTTAATTTCTAATAATTTAGATCTTTTACTTCATTTCATTTTACTTCATTCATTCAATTCAGTAATAATTACGTTATTTAATTTCGTTCAAATAGTGAATAGGCTTTTATTAGTGAGTGCGTTGAACATCTTAGACTTCATCACCACTTACCATTAGATGGAATTGTTGTCAAGCATTAACATTTAAATCTAAAAAAAACTAATTATGGCGGGCCACTAGCAATCTATACGTATAATAAAATTCTAACTGATCGCTTTCTGTACATGAACTAACTATATATCAGAAAAAAAAAAATTTTAGGGACCTTTATTAACGCAACACAAAACTATAGTTGTTAGAATTTTTGTCTGTTCTGTGCCTTTGTCCACCCTAATCTCAGAAACGACTTATATTCGACTTATCTTTCGATCTGGTTTTACAGAAGCGAAGCGAGGGCATTTGCTGGTATATAATGTGTTGTTATAATTATTTCTACTGTATTCTAAATTGTGTCCATATACTGCTTTGATGTGGTAGAAAATTTTAAAGAACAAGGAAATACGTGTTACTTGATTTGTATCGATTAATGTGCCATTTTGAATCGTATTCTGCTCAGTATTCTCTTTAATAGTTAGAGGATAGAATAATTGTATTTCAAACACCATGCAGTAAGTCAATACAATAATAATATTTTTTACTAATAACCAACAGAAAATAAGACGGGCCAGCCAATTATAAATAAATAAACGTTGCGAGCCTAGAAAAAAGTAGCGGCTTCTCTGCTTGTTAAGTAACTCTTCTTTTAATAAATAAATACAGAATAAACAAAAATATTAGAGTATTAATTGCATACCATTCAAAAAATACCTACTTACTGCATGATATAAACTTGTTATTCATCAGGCGGATACCGCATAGCAACGGGACTGAGGAGTCGCGTGCCTGGTCTCAAGGTGATCATCAGTGTTGGCGGTGACGGTACTGACCGCTTGTTCAGCGAAATGGTGCAGGAGCCTTACCGCAGGAATTCCTTTATAGACAGCGCTGTAACCTTTCTGAGGGAGCATGATTTCGATGGACTCGATCTGCATTGGGTTTATGCAGGTAACTTTTTAAATTAATTTCCAATTGTTTTTTTGTTGATTGAGTAAAGTTGAAAATTGTTTAAGTATTTATTAAGTATTGCATACATACATATTTTTTTAATAATAAAAAACAGATATTTTTTTTATACTTTTATACATGATGAACACACATTTCTTCAAGTTCTACTCTCATCAAAGATAGTAAGTAGTATTAGTTTCCGAACGTCCGAATATGTACTTCTTTAGATTTTAAGAGATCACGATTTTAGGCAAAATTTAAATGAGTTGGAATCAAAATTCGGTTTATAACACGATCTTTGTAGTTCGAAGACCCCTGAGCTTATAAAATAAGGATTCGAATGCAACACAGCTAGAAAATAATCAAGGATATATCATAAATTCTATTGACATGTTTTTAATTTTCAACATTTTTCATTGCAGGCGACAAGGACGAAAAAGAAAAAGAACTTTTAACGACCCTTCTTTACGAACTCCGGGAAAAATTCTCACCTTATGGACTCTTATTATCTACAGTCTTGCCGCCATTCAGGTAAGCAGGTTTTTAAAATGCTTGAGGGTCAAATTAATTCTTTTACCAACATTTATTGTTACGCTTTAAAAAAAAAACAACTACAATTTGAAGTAGACTAACCGATAGAGAATTTTGAACTTGCAGAAACAACTTTTTACTTTAGCGAAAACATCTTTTTCATATTTAGCCGTTTGACATAAAAATATTTTTCTAAAGATACCAAATAGAAGACGGCTATGATCTTGCCGCTGTAAGTGGAGTCACGGATTACACCATTCTTCAAGCGTGGGACATGACACACGCAAAAAGTGACGATCCTCCTACGAGAGCGGTGCAGCACAGTGCTCTGTACCGCGACCCAGGAGCAGCTGCCAGGGACCAGCGGTATGATAATATTGTAAGTAGCTATGTTTACCGTACCCTCGTATCTAAAACAGAAAATACGGTACAATTTTACTTTGATCATAGAAGTATTTTATTGCATTCGTCATACGGTTAAAATTACGCCATCGAGCGATTTGTGATTGAAATTTTGACCTTGAATCTTTTGTAATGGTCAAGTTTACCGTGATAATAAGAAAACCCATATAATCTGTACTACTACTATCTTCTGACAATTTCACAAAAAGCAAGTATGGTATAATGGTATTTGATGACAAAGTACCAGAACAACTAGCCCTTCAAAGCTCTATCTTGTAATACCTTTTGCAGGAATTTATGGTAAAGTATATCATACGGCATGGCATGGCAGCTGACAAGCTGGTCCTCGGGATACCGGTGTTTGGTCGCAGTTATACTCTCGCCCCGTCGACGCTGCCTTCCCCTGGCGCTGCTGTAAGCGGCTGGGGCGATGAGGGGATTTACACGCAAACGAGAGGACTTTTGGCCTACTTTGAAGTAAGGAAAAAAAATTTCATTTTGCCTTTTTCGATATTCCAAATTATACTTTTTCCAACGATTTATGAGTGTTGTTACAAAAGGTTAATATTTGTTTTGGACTTTTAGATTTGTATGTCTGAACGTGAAGGAAAAGGAGCAAGCGGGATTGACGAGGCCGGAAACGCTTTTGCCGTATTCGACAATCAATGGGTCACATACGACACGCCTGATACTGTCGTAGAAAAGGTAAAAATATATGAGTACATTTGACAAATACTCAATGACACACAGAAATTAATTTACATTAAAAGAAAATAAAGTCCAATTGTTATTACGTCCTTAGGTATTTTAAGTTACCTTACAAACAAATCGTCGGTTTTTCTCTTAATAAATTTGTTTTTTCCCGTCTAGTAGAAATTCACTGATTTAGTTGCTTTGAACATACATAGTTAAATGTAATCGATCGTAAATTAATTCCTTTATATTTGGTCTTAATGTCTGTAAATTGAAGTGTCGGTACTTTTTTTACCTAATATTAATTAGTTAATATTTTATGAATAAGTTTTCTTCTTTTTTAGGTGAAGTTCGTTACTGCCTTAGGATTAGCTGGAGCAGCGGCATGGGCTATCGATATGGATGACTTCCGCGGTCTTTGCGGGAAACCTTTCCCGATTCTAAGCACTATATCCACAAGTCTTAACAGTATGTAAAATAAATGAAATATTTATGTATATAGATATGTATTTTAAAGCATCTATAAGCTCAAAAAGATTTTATTGATGCATAATCTTATTATATATTATACTTCATTCTAGGAGAATCAATAATGACCGATCAATCGTCCCTTAAGATTGGGGCCTGTGAATCGAACTCTCCATATTTAGCCTCCGATGAGGAGTCTTGTGCTCATTTCCATTTCTGCTCCGGTGGTATCAATTATCGGATGATCTGCGAAGACGAACGCTTGTACGATCCATCTACAGGTTTTTGTGGGTAAGAATGTTTATTGTATAGAAATACTTAAGCATTTGCGGGCTCGATTATTCGTTGGATAGGTGAATGTGAATGGCAATATGTATTTAGCGTATCATTTCTACAAAATGCACATTAAGTTGTTGGAGTATGCTCTAAACCTACTCAATTAAGAAGAAAAACTCATGTATTGTTGATGGACACCAGTAATATCTTTAAATTAAATTGTTCGTTTATAAAACATTCAATTACCTATTGAAATGATTTTCCTTCATAGACACCAAGATGTTGCAAAATGTATCCCAGGACAAAGTCTAAGAATAAGCGTAGAGGAGGCTGCCCGATTTCTATCGCAAGCTTACGAAACTGATTTTGAGGTAAGAAGCTATACAGTCAAATAAAGAAGATAACATTATCCAAAATAGTTAAATTGTTTGATTGTATTTTAACAGAAACCGTATTTCCCATTTTCAGTGGAGTTTAAGTCCAGGAAAAGAATCTACAGTAAATAGAGACCCTGAACGTTTTATTGCTACAGACACAGATATCACTGAAAAGAGAGGTATTAACATTGAATCTAACAATTATTCCAACTATTAACAAAGTCAATAAGGTTTAAAATTGAAATATTACTCATTGTAGGTAAAGAAAGCGACAAACGCGTGGTCTGCTATATGACAAGCTGGGCATTCTACCGACGAGGAGACGGCAAGTTTGTTCCAGAACACATCGACACAAGATTATGTACACACGTGGTCTACGCATATGCCTCGCTGTCGCCTGACGAGTTAATTGCTAAAGAATTCGATCCTTGGGCTGACATAACCAACAGTGAGCGTTTACTTTAGTGCTCATATCAATACCATTTTGTAAGTTACAAGGTATATTTAATTTTAATGTCTATTTTTCACAGATCTATACGAGAGAGTCACGTCTCTTAAGGACGTAAAAGTATTGTTAGGTTTAGGAGGATGGACAGATTCTGCAGGTGACAAGTACTCCCGTTTAGTATCTTCCGGTGCAGCGCGAACGAAGTTTTCAGAAAAGCTAGTTGCTTTTCTACGCCTCCACAATTTTAAGGGACTGCATTTGGACTGGAATTATCCAGTTTGTTGGCAGAGTAACTGTAAGAAGGGTGCCAAGTCAGACAAAGCGAACTATGCTAAACTAATACAGGTACCTCCAACTTTGTGCATGTTTTGTGTACTTACAAAATAAATAGTACTAACACTTGTAAAATAATGACTACCTACTGATCAAAATGAAAATATGTAATTCTCAGGAATTATCTAAAATTTTGCATGGAGCTGGCATGGAGTTGGGTGTAGCTCTTTCCGGATATAAGGAAGTAATTGAATCAGCATACGACCTGTCAGCAATATCTGCAGCTGCTGATTTCATGAGTACAATGACTTATGATTACCACGGTGGTTGGGAACAGCGCACTGCCCATCACACGCCATTAGTTCCAGTACAGAGTGATGCACTTCCATATTATTCAGTTGTAAGTAAAACAAGCAGTGATAGCCTACTGATTTTGAACGTAGGTTTCCAGCACGGAAGACGCGAGTTTGAATCCTGCATGCACTTCCAATATTTCTTAATAATTATTACTTGTTTCGGTGAAGGAAAGACATCACGAGGAAACCTGCATACATGAAAGTTGTCCATAATGCTCGCAAAGGTGTATAAAGTCTCGCAGCGCGGCAGGCTGTGGCCTAATCTTTCTCATAATTATAATTATATTTAAACAAACAATAATTACTTACGCCTATGACGCCATAAGAATACAGTGTAATACTTATTCCGTACTGGGTGAGTCAGTGTGCTGCCCTCTGATGTAAACAGCTCTCTGTTTGGCCAATACCTAATACCAATGGCCTGATGCCTTTTTATGTTCGGAATTTAACAAATTAAATATGCTTATATGAAATGTAGGAAATGATAAGCGAAGAAATCCAATAAAATTTATGTATAGTATTTGATTTATATGTTTTTGTTTGAGATAATCTAAATAGGACAGGTTTTTATTATTAAATCGAAGTCATGTAAGTAAAAAATATGCAGAGGTTTTTATAATATTTTTTTAGGAATACGCAATCAAAGCTATGATAAGTGGTGGAGCTGATCCTAAGAAACTCCTACTTGGGTTAGCATTTTACGGTCAGTCATATAGACTCGCAGATGTGGAGAGGGCTAGTGGTCCAGGGGCTCCGGCAGCAGGTCCTGGGGAATCTGGTGAATTTACTAAGCAACCCGGCATGTTAGCCTATTACGAAATTTGTTACCGAGGTTAGTGGCATTTAAAATAAATATAATATTAATAATATTTAATGGTTAATTCAGAGTTAGAACGGAATAAACAATACTTGCAACTTGGGATCTGGACAAGATCCACTATATATACAGGTTTAAAATAATATGCTGATACAAAGAATTATAAGTAAAATATATATATATATATATATTTTTTTGAGTTGACCTATCTGACGGTGGGAAGTAGTATTAGGTACATTGTGATAATAAATTATCTTTAAAAAAAAAAGTTGAAGTTGTGTCTCAATTTTCTTTTTCATATGTTATTAAATAAATATTCTTTCTTACAGTTAAAAAGTTGCGCTGGAAAACAGGAAGACAAGACAGCGCTGGGCCATACGCATATTCTGACAATCAGTGGGTAGGATATGATGACCCGAAATCTATTACAGAGAAGGTAATATCTTCAATATTCAAATTAATCTAGAGTCAAAAAGAATTAAGAATTATACTCAGAACCTTTCTCCATATCTAGATATTAACTAAGCAATGTATTTCTTAAATACCCAATATACTGTCCAGGTGGAATGGGCTATGCGTCAAGGATTAGGTGGAGTTACAGCGTGGACGATAGATATGGATGACTTTAACAACCGCTGCTGCGCAGAACCCTCGCCTTTGCTTCGGGCTGCCGGTCGAGCACTAGGCCGCACCGTACCTGCGCCACCCACCTCTCCTTGTGAGAGACCCCCAGAACCCATTACTCCATCACCTCCTACCACCACACCAGCTGAGTCCGATGGTAAGTTATAGTATTTATATGTAACTATTCATTGACAAATTCGTATTAAGCAATTGATCAACGTAATAATTTCTTGAAGGCGCTATTGCTGGTGGCGATCACGGTAGCCACGGCAATCACGATCACACCTCAACAACCTGGCCGAGCTGGAATCCTACCACCCCATCTACCACAGCGCAGACATGGTGGCCACCTGCTACTACTACCCCTGCCACCACTACCACAACAAGAAGAACTACCACTAGACGTACTACTACCACCAGCACCACCAGTAAAAGACCTGTTATAGATTCTGGTACGAACACATGAGTCTTGATCTTTCACATGCTATGCATGCCTATCAGCTTATGCTAAAAAAAACACCCAATATTGGGTTGCTCAACAAGTTTCGTGTTTTGAAAGTTTTACTTACGTATTAAAAATATTTAATTTCTTAAATTAGTACTTAATAGTATTAGTATCTATATATTTCATATATATTAATTATAATTTGAATAATTAAAATTATGTAGTCAATTTTTAAAATCTAAATATAATTGTAAATAGCTCAGAAATAGAGTGGTTCGACAAGGTGTTTTGTTTGAACATTTCGGGCATAATAAGATATTCATGAAATTCCGTTATATGTAGGTGTAGAAGGAGCATCTTGTGAGGCAGGAGAATATCGTTCAGCACCAGGAGACTGCGAAGCATATTTGCAATGCGAAGGTGGACAATGGCGAAAACATCGATGTGCCCCTGGCTTACATTGGTCTACAAAGTCCAATAGATGTGATTGGCCAAACTTCGCCAAATGTTCTGGTAAGTCTCTCTGATAAAACTGAAAAAAATCTTTAGAGAACCAATTTACTTGGGAAACCATCTCAAGTGTTGCAAACGACCCTTAAAATATTAAAACGTTGATCGACTTATTTTTGATGATAAACTTAAATATTTTATAGTTTTAGTTCATAAATAAAACAAGTATTCGATGACTATTACAGAAACCTCAAACGAACAAAGCAGTACAACAATTACTACACTGGCTCCAATGACCTCAAGACCACCACCAACTACCACCACTACAAGAAGAACTACCACTACTAGGACGACGACAACAACCACAACTGCCAAACCTATTACAAGACCTACAACTGTTACAGTTAGCTCAGGTAACAAATCTAAGAAATGTGATGCGATTTTTATAGTTAGTTTCAACATATATTTCTTTGAAAACATGGTTTTCAATTAAATATATCTAATGTATTTTAATTTTTTTCCTGTTATTTCTATCATATAGACCAAGTGGAAGGCGGTCCATGCAATGGCCAACAGTATCACGAAGTTGCCGGTGATTGTAACTCGTACTTGCACTGCGACGGAACTTCCTGGCATTTGCAACGTTGTGCACCAGGCTTGCACTGGAGTGCTACCGAGAAACATTGTGATTGGCCCAAATATGCTAAGTGTGAAGGTAAAAAACTGAGCTAGAAGACGTATTTATAGCAGTCTATAAACTTATACATAGATATTAATTATAAGAAAATTAAGATACCGTAGCTTAACTTAACTGAATCAAATTAAAAAAAAAACCGATGTCAAGTTGTAAGGGACTTTAGCCATAGATAACTTTATCAACGGCATTCGCAATATATAGTTATCAAAAACCTGTCAAATTCAGCTGATTAAATCAATTGTTTTGTTGTTGTTGTGTTGCTGGTTGCTGCTTAGTGTTGTTTTGTTACTTACTGGTTTATTTACATTATTTTTAGATGAACAAAAAAGAGCGAAGGATTTTGTAGTAAACTAGGAGGATTCAGTATTTTCATTCACTATTAAATTTGCGTTAGCAAAAATGTCTTTCATTAATGAAGTAGTGCGATGCACTTTCGGAAACATTAATGCTCCGCATTTTCGCATGATGATATACTTTAGTCAATTAGATATATATTATATTTGTTATTACAGAAAACCTATCAAACACTGCTTGTAATAACTATAAGTAGTAGAATGTCTATGAGTTGAAAAACAAATAAGAAATTAAATAAATATTATTTATTCATTCGCAGCATATTTTTTACTTAATGATTTTGAAAAAGGTAATTAATTACTATGTTTTTTTTTTGTTTTAAATCAGTTTTTATTGTAATGTATACAGTTCTGAAAGTTTTTATAAATTTAGGTCACAAGTAAATCCTATTTGTTCTAGGTTCGACACCAAAAACAACTACTATCGCACCAAAACCTACCAGAACATCAAAACCAACACGACCAGCATCCTCGAGTGAGTCTACTTTGTGCCTATACATTATTATCTACATCCAAAATTTTCTCATTATTTTCTAGTGAAGATATTGAAGTTTACTTCCTAACCTTTGTTTATACTAGACGGCTAAACTTAGTCTTGATTTATATATTGTAAGTAAATAAAATTGGTTTTGCCGGTATTAATTCTGGTATAAATATTGCAAGCAATAAAACATTAATTAATCATTACAACCCATTCTGTGCTTGGATCTCCCCTCAAAATGTAAAGGGTTCAGACTTGACACACTTTTAAGAATATCTAGTAGAACTCTCACTCTCAGGTATGCAGTTTTCATCATATTGTTTGCCTTTTCCGAGCAAGTAATAATTAAAATGTAATATACAAATAATAATATAAAAAATAGGGGTGTGTCCATGATTGAAACATAATAATGGCGACCAACATCCATAAAATAAGGCTATAACTGTGTAGCAATATTCCAACATTATGCTTATTTTGACTGTGTGAAATGACAATATATAACACAGTGGAACAAAATATCATTTTCAGTTTCTTGAGAATGAGAAATTTCATTTAATATGATATCATTTTTATCAGTTGTAAATGATGTTAAGACTCAAGGTGTATGTATTATGGTCAAGAGTTGAAATTGTGACTAGAAATGGTATCAAATTTCATAATTCCGTCAATTCTCCAGTGGGGGTGGGGCCTAACATTAAAAAATCACACCTAATTTTATTGCCAGATGGTTGTTACTAAGTATTGTATTAAGTTAAGTACTACTTCTTCTACGTCTGCTTAGAGCAGCGTGGGTGTGTACACGCAGACTTCCTAGGTCTTAGGTCCTCAATAGGTTGATTTATTTGAATAAGACAAATTTTAGGGTACAATAAAGTCAACGCTATATACACATATTGTTAAATGGTTAGTAGGTGGTTTTTTAATACTAAATGATTCATCAATAGTTTTCAGAATATTATTAAATTACATTTTTTAATAACCCTCAGATTAATAATTATAGATCTATATTTTGTTTCCTTAGGCCCCGTCTCTACAGGACCGGTTGAGGGTGTCATGTGTGGGGGGAATGATATGCACGCGCCAGCTGCTACTTGTGATGCCTACCTGCTCTGTGTAAGCGGTCGTTGGAAGAAGCAGCAATGCCCCCCTGGCCTGCACTGGGACAAACGCACTAGTCGTTGTGACTGGATTGAATTTGCCATGTGTGAAGGTATTGTTTAACAAATTTCAACAACAATGTTTATTTGCCTCAAGCTATCGCCTTCATACTAGATTTAAACGTAAGATGTATGAACATGTTACAGTTAAAATAATGGAGATCCAGTATAAAAATGGGTTCCCTGGGCCGTTAATGCGTGGGTGATACCTTTGATGTTACGGAAGATCCACGTGCGGCAATCACCACTTACTTCAGATGTCCTCCCTCACCTTCTGCTCATTGGTCGACTTTTTTCATTTAATAATCAACAAAATGTAGTTTTCTAATATTCTTCTCATTTCAGCATCAAAACCAGACATCACCAAGGCTCCAACACAAGTTTTCACAAGTTCCTCTACTAGTACAACTCGAAAACCCACGACGCTAACAACCACAACCTCAATAAGACCCAGCAACGACTATCAAAAGCCATCGGTGAGATTATAATATATTTTTTAAAAGTACTTTGTATAATTATTACAAATTTTGTCATATTAAGCAAGAAGTAAATGTATTGTATTTAATGTATGAAAATGTATTTTAGTTAAAATGTCTGTTTTATTTTAATCGTGAGTAATTAAACTTTTGAATAGTATCTCACTTTGTATATATTTATATGTATACATATAGAAAGTAAGTTTATACACGTATTTTTTGTTGCTACAACCGTTATCAAAAATTACTTTATCAAGGAGGAGACAGTACTCTGAAAGAAACTCCTCAGCATTTCTACCGTTCAATGTTCTCCTAACAATAACTCATAATAATTTATTTCCAGCGTTGCGTCACTGGCACCTACCACTCTCATCCTCGGTGTGAGAAGTTCTACGTCTGCGTGAACAACATGCTAGTGACTCAGAGCTGCGCGCCCGGGCTGGTGTGGAGACAAGACCGGTCCCAGTGCGACTTTCCCTCCGCCACCTCTTGCACTGACCGGCGCCAAGTCACTTCTGCCGCCATTACTGACCATGGCAAACCAGACACCATGATGCAAATGAGTGACGAAGTCTCTAGTAAATAGCTTAATTATTTATTATTTACAACACCTAAAGGGTGATAGTGCGAAATGCGACTTAGCTTCACCGTGCTGAATAATTATTGCCAAAAAGCCTAACATGACAATAATACATATATTTCAATGGTGAAGGTTTTTTTTTAATCTTGATATTTATTATAATTTGCTTACATCAAGCTTTGAAGATAAGGTTTGAAGTTGAATTGTGTTTATTTACTTTTTTTTTTCTCGATATTAATAATTCTGAACTTCATTTTAACAGCCTTCTGTGAAAGTGGCCAATATGCTATGGATCCAAAAGACTGTACCCGTTACCGACATTGTCTTTTCGGAAAATTTGAAGAATTCTCCTGCAGCGGCGGTCTACACTGGAATCAGGTGATTTATATGACATGAAATTAGTTCATTATGGGCTTGGTAATATTTTACCAAATTGGACGGGTAGTGACCAACTGGAGTGTCAAATGTTAGACAAATGCAATGCTTCAACTCTCACACTTAGCAGATTCAACTTAAGTTTGTGCTCAACATTGCTTAACTTCATTAACCAAACAACGCAATAGTAGAATTATGGGCGCATATAGAAACTTATTGAATAAAAAAATCGAATATGTTATTACATTTCATATGTTTTTAAGTGTTGTTTCTCCCGCCACCGCAGTCTTACCGTGACCATGATCAATGTAACTGGGTCGAGATATCGTTAACGAACGAAAATCGTGAGTACCCGTTACAGTTCAAATGTTGATATTTCAATTGAATTACAGGAGAAGCAAATTTGTGATTGGCCTAAGAGCGCGAAATGTAAAGTTAAGAAAGTCACCACCACGACTACGACAACTTCTTCGCCTCCTCTAGTAGCTGCAACGCCTGCTCATACCCCGACCTTGGATCCTGACTCCGAAGACTTGGAAATCCAAAGGCCGCATAAACCTGTCACTACATCGCCTATACCTGCAGCGCCTGGAACAAAACCAGCTCTTTTGAATAGTAAGTCAAGTTAAAACATAATAATATATCAATCATTTAATTGTATCTATAAAAATACAATTCAGTACAATACAAATATTAATTATTTCAAACCACGAATACATATAGCAATAATAATTACAGTTGCAGAATACAACAATTAATAATTAATTTGTACTTTCTTCGTCTTCATTATGTGTGTAATTTTTTTTTATATTAGCATAGAGGGTGGGAACGGCTGGTTATACACAATTTTACAAGGCGTCCAAAACAGATAAGACACGACGAACAGAGAACCTCACAAACATTGTTAACGCCGAAATTACCTAATGGGTGTTACAGTCCTCGACGATCTCGAAAACAACATGACGTCATTGCGTAGTCCGTTGATCAGCGGAGTGCGCTATGAGCAGGGGTGATTTACTTAAGTTCGAATAGATGGCGTCCCTTAAAGCGCAAACTGTAGAAGCGTTAAACTATTTATTGTTGACCTCGTAGCACAATACCGACGGGGCGACGCCGAGCCCCTGCCGGTCACTACGTCACTATCAATGACCCAGATTCGAATCTTGACCGGGGCAGACATCTGTGTGACAGATAAATGTTTGTTCTCGAGTTATAGGTGTTTGTGATGTCATATTATTGTACATCCCTCTTCGGTTATGAGTGAACAAACATTTATTATTTACTTATTGTTGACGCACACGCAGGCCGCTACAAGCTGGTGTGCTACTTTTCCAACTGGGCGTGGTACCGGCCCGGTCTCGGCAAATACGGCCCGGAGGACATTGACCCCTCGCTGTGTACTCACATCGTGTATGGATTCGCAGTGCTCAAGGACGGCGTGATCACCGCCCACGACCCCTGGGCGGACTATAATAACCGTAAGTCAAACAATATTTAATAATACCTTTTGCCTCTTGTTGAAAACTAAAGTGCTGGCATATGTTGCGGTAGCTACACCCCGACACGAACGGTAAGACATTGTAGTCTCCCCATATGCACCGGTCGGTCGCAAAGCCGGTGTAGCGGGTGAAACTTCCACATATCCTGGAAACTTCCTCGGACACGTCGGGAATCTTTCCTTCTCAACGTCTACAAAGGTCCAGATGAAGTCTACCTATGGGCGCAAGATGAACCATCCCCACCCACTACTCTATCAAGGAATCAGCAAAACATAAAGCTAAATAACGTCTTTATGTAGAACTCTTTGGCGCACACAAAATTTCGTAAATTTATCCATAGATATAAAGATTTGTTTCAAATGTGTATTTTTCTCATGTGAACACTATTGTTATTTACACCTTCACCAGATTTCTATGAACGTGTTGTTGAATACAAGAAATATGGAGCAAAGGTGTCTATAGCTATCGGAGGATGGAAAGACTCAGTTGGAGACAAGTACTCCAGATTGGTGAACAGTCCCGAAGCGCGCGCCAACTTCGTACGACACGCGGTGCAATTTATTGAGAAACACGGATTCGATGGGTTGGATCTCGACTGGGAATATCCTAAATGTTGGCAGGTAAGGACTGACTAAACAGATTTTATCACAGAGCGGAATCTTTGTGCAGTGTTTCATTAGTATCTCGGCAGTTTTCGCATTTGGATGGTCATCGTGTTTCTATGAGGTAAACAGAGTTGTCAGGTATCTCCTAACGAATACTATGGCTAACTTATCGGCTCTCAATGATCTACTCACCGATATTTTTGCATGACTGTGAAAAGTATTAATACCTTTCAGAAAATAAGACGTGATGACCAGCATCGGAGCAGTATGTGATGTCATATAGGTGCGCGTACAAGTGCAATACATAACTCACATGTACAAACAACATTATTTTAGGTGGACTGTTCCAAAGGTCCCGACTCAGACAAAGAGGGCTTCGCAGACCTCGTCCGGGAGCTGGCAGCGGTTCTCAAACCGAAAGGTTTGCTGTTGTCGTCTGCTGTGTCGCCTAGCAAAATGGTCATAGACGCCGGGTACGATGTGCCGATTCTTGCCCGACACCTTGACTGGATAGCGGTCATGACATATGACTATCACGGCCAATGGGACAAGAAAACTGGACATGTCGCTCCGTTGTACTATCACCCTGACGATGATTATACGTATTTTAATGCCGTGAGTACCGATATCATAACTTTCAGTATTTGCTATTATATTTATATAGACTTGTATTATTACGTTCTTATTTATGATTCCTATAAAAGCTTATCTAGTTTTAACAAGCTAAAGTTTGTTCAAAAATCTAATGCTTCATATTTTTGAAAAATAAATAAATAAATAAAGAAACTCATATGTTCATCAAATAATTAAAATTTAATTAAGAATATGTAATCTTCTATTGACTTATATTACTACCAAAAGGGTATTACAATTTGTGTTTTAAGAATGTCTTGTCAGTACTTCAGGACGACCGACCCAAGAGATTTGACAGAATTTAACCATATTAAAAAAAAAAAAAAACATTAATATTGTCCTACAGAATTACACAATGCATTACTGGATGGAGAAAGGTGCACCAGCCTCAAAACTCATCATGGGCATCCCGCTATACGGTCAGACCTTTACCCTTGGATCGCGCTGGAGCTCGCAATCGTACAGCAGCAAGAATAAAGTGGGCCTCAACGTTCCCGCAATAGCCGGAGGGGAAGCCGGGGAGTACACGAGGGCTAATGGATTCTTGGCTTATTATGAAGTAAGATCAGCTTTCTTTTACATCCTGTAAATTAATAACCGATTGTTGGGTATTATATATATTTAGATACACATAGTATTGGACATTGAAGAAAAATACTATTATAAATTGGAAAGCGAGTAATTATTGTATGAATTTATACTTGTATTATCGCAAATTGTGCGCATTTTGTGCACAATAACGGTATCCGTAATCTATATACATACATATATAGTATTTACTGTAGACCAATACAGAAAGAACCATTTGCTCAGACAAGACTCAAACTCAAAATATTTACGTCTTGTAACACTGTATAATTTTAAACTTAATACGTATCACCATGTTGATAACGTAGATAATTCAGGATGTACACCGCACGGTATATGGGAATACTAAATATCATGTTTACTTTAGATTTGCGAACGCATAAGAGATCGTAACTGGATGGTAGTGAAGGATCCCTTGCAACGGATGGGACCGTTTGCGTTCAAGGGCAACCAATGGGTGTCGTTCGATGACGTCGATATCATAAAGAAGAAGGTCAAGTTCATCAAGTCGTTGAACTTAGCCGGCGGAATGGTATGGGCGCTGGATCTCGATGACTTTAAGAACAGGTAATTATTGTTATGGTTAAAGCCCAATCTTCTGCCGATGTTACATTTAATTTCGAAGGAAAATCTGTCTGAACACTGTGTCGTTTAATATGTGTGCAAGATAAATTATTATAGATTAATTGATATGTATAATTTTACAATACGCTCACCCTCAGCGCTATAACCATATCTCTCTGTAAGGATCTGAGAACGCGTGTCACCCCGCAGGATTGAACTGGCTAATCATCTCCGTTGGTTCATTGTGTAAAAAGAACCAGTCAACAGGGATTCTACTATAATAATATATTTAAATATTAATGTCTCATTCACGTATTTACCGTTTTTATAGCCCCACCAAAACTATTTATTTAATATACAAGATTTAAATATAAATACATAATATCGTGAAAATACCTAGTGCAAGAAGTTTACACAATGTTGCAGCTCAGAATACACGTCCTAATTTATATTTCTTCAATGTTTGTGTTTACTTATTGCTAGTTATTATTATAAATAATAATTATATGTTTATTCGCGGATCGGTGCTGACATAAATCTTTTTCTTATTTTCAAGGTGTAACCAAGGGAAGTATCCGTTGATGAACGCGATAAAGGACACTTTCCTAGACAGTGTGCCCACACCAACCGAACAGCAACCTATGGTGCAACATCCCAATGACATAGACGACGAATTTGAAGACATTGAAGTGAGGCCTGGGCACACTAAGCCCACGACCAGGCCTACCCCCACTTATTGGCCTGTGAGACCCATAACCACCATGGAGCCGACAACCGTGACCGGGGCGCCTGCGCTGGCTGATCCTGCTCAAGAGGAGCGTTTTAAAGTTGTTTGTTATTACACCAACTGGGCTTGGTATAGGTAATACATTTGAATATTTAACATTGCACTCCCCTCTTCCTCCTCATACTCGCGCCTTTATATTTCTGTTTCGTTTTCTCTATCTACCAACTTACTATTTCATCTTTCTTACATTAACATTATTTTGACATTTCTTTTTTTTTTGTTTTTACATTTATGTTAAATAATATTAGCAATATTGTAGTTAAAATTACAGATGCTAAAATAATGATTGCGAAATTCGTTGTCCAAAACACCGCAATTCGGAGTCATAATTTCATAATGTATATACCACATTTATATGTATAGTCTGTTTCTTACTCTCCCGTAGGCCTGGCTCCGGTAAGTACACTCCGGAGGACATCGACCCGTCGCTGTGCACGCATATCGTGTACGCGTTCGCTGTACTGGACAGCGCTAAGCTCGTTTTGAAGCCGCACAACAACTGGCTCGACGTTGAAAACAGTAAGAAATATACGCTTTTATAATAAAATAGGGGTACTCACGATAGGTAGTGTTTGTGTTTGGTTGCTTTGAATGTCCTCAGTGAAGTGGATCGTAATACTATTGATATATTAAAAAACATTAAACATGTATTTATACGAGATCCTCTCCATACACAATCGTTTCTGAGATTGTATTAATGGAATCTTTTATAGTTTGTAACTTTCCTCAAATAGACTGAGTATCTTTTAATTATATTAAAGAAAAATTAATTTCCCAATTTTCTTAGTTTTAAATACGATATAACACGCATAATGCTCCACTGATTCTAATAACTGTCCATTATCGTAATGTTCAAAAATAAGATGTCTTTTTATTTTTTCAGAATTCTACGAAAAAGTGGTAGCACTGAAAAGTAGTGGAGTGAAAGTAGTACTAGGGTTGGGAGGGTGGAACGATTCCGCCGGAGATAAATACTCGCGGCTAGTCAACAGTCCTTCGGCTCGGAGGAAGTTCGTTGTGCACGCACTCGACTTCATCGAACAGTACGAGTTCGACGGGCTGGACCTCGACTGGGAGTATCCGAGATGTTGGCAAGTGAGTTTATGTGATACTATGTTTATATTGTAACGAGACTTAAGTATTGATTCAAAAAAAATATTCTTAACAATGGATTGCTTTAAATTATGTCCATATTATGTGACGACAACTAAGGAACAGATGAAATAGTATAGAAATGTTATGGCAATCACGCCAACATAATGATGAATATACAATACTGAATTAAAAATACAATAAAAATCGATTCCATATATTCGTCGTAGTAGTACTTGTTATTTGTAGTTGTATTAATTTGTATAATATTTCTTTAAAAAGCGATATAGTC
>DWPT01000072.1:0-33262 GCA_018251895.1 Agathymus mariae mariae
TTGAGAAGGTCTTGGCGATGTCTGCCATGAAGGGATTTTTGTATCCAAGTATCTAATTTCTGAGAGGTAGTAGTGATTATTATTGATATTATTATCTTTTCGTGAAGCCTGCCTGGCTAGCTACCACCCTCCTGCTTGAGTCAGCCGCCACACGATTCGTCGTGTTCCGGCGGGGGGCTTGAGAGCCAGTACCTCCTTTTTACCTTCTTCTTATTTCCTGGCCGACAACGCATCAGTGATACCTTTGGTCTTGCTGATGTTCATGGGCGACGATGACCAATTACCATCAGGTGGCTCGTCTGCTCTTTTGTCGGCTATTGTCATTAAAAAAAAAAAAGGTCATTCTTATTATTATTCTTTTTGCCTGGCTACCCAGAGCCAGTATTTTCTTACTTACCTTCTCATTTTCTGATCAATAATGCATTAGTAATACTTTTGGTCTTGCTGATGTAAATAGGCGTTTGACCACATACCATTAGGTGGCTCGTCTGCTCGTTTGTCGGCTATTAATGGTAGATTTTACGTTCGTATTCGGTGCATCATCTTTGTAACCTCTGGAAGGCAAAGATTTTCATGAAGGTCCCATAGATCGGTTTTTGTTGTAGTCGAAGCGATTTGTTTAGCTCGAGATAGTGCACATCAGCTTCATTTCTACGAACATATATGCTACCGATTTTTGATCTGTTATGAGGCGGAATGCTCTTCCACAAAGAAATTGTCGCCATTTGCTAATCGATTCGACTACAGCTGTAGCTTCTTTTTCGATGGCGGGGTTGTTCCGTTCGCACCTCGAAAGCATCCGAGGAAAAAACGAATTGGTCTACCTTTTTGCGCAAGATTTCCAGCTTTCGACGCATGAGAAATGTTTCATGCGCAACAAGTGAATGTATTTTGCTTGAAAAATTCGTAACCCATTTCGAATAATGTGCAAAAAGCCCTAGAACTCGTTTAAGGGAAGCAGTGTTTTCGGGAACGGGAAGCTCTAAAAAAGAACGTAGCCTGTCACGGTCAGGCTTTGTAATGCCATTGTGAATGTTATAGCCAAGTATGTTGATTTGCTCTTTAGAGAGTTCACTTTTATCTAGATTCAGCGTCAAGTTATAGCGAGTAGCGACATCAAGAAAATGCTTTAATTTTTCATTATGGTCTTCTTGGTCTTTTCCACATACAGTAATATCGTATGTTTTCTCTTTAACTAGTATTGCGTTTAAGCATGCTGAAAAGCTGCGACTCCGTTCGTTACTCCAAACGGAATAGTACGAAATTGATATAAGTTTCCGTCAGCTTCGAAGGCTGGAAAGGTTTATTGCATTCTAAAATCGGTATTTGATGGTAAGCACTCCATAAGTAAATTTTACTGAATACACGAAATTTTGCTACCTTTGCCACGACGTCTTCGGTGCTCAGTAAGGGATACGCGTCTAATTGTGTGAATTTATTAATAGTTAATGAATAATCGATACACATCCTCTTCTTATGATTTTCGTTCCATATGACCAGTACCCGAGCTCGCCAAGGTGATAGGCTGGGCTCAATAATCTTAACATCCAAGAGTTTCTTGACTTCCGCACTGATGAATGCGGCATCATCTGACGAATATTTCCTTGATTTAATGACGATTGGTTTGCAATCTGGTGGAAAGTTCGGAAACAAACTCACAGGGTCAATAATAGTGCATGCCAAGGAACATAGTTCAAGCGAAGCACGAGGTCCACCAAAGTACATTTCGAGACTATTATGTTTCTTGAGGATGTCGTGCCCGATTATGACGTCAGAGCATAGTCCTCGCATTACTAGAAATTCAGCATCAATACTTTGTCCTTCCAGTTCAATATTAACTATACACAGGCCTTACAACTGCGGAGATCATGTGTGTTGCAGCCATAGTTATGTTTTGTTTACAAGTGGTTTTGTTTAATTTGTAATCTTTAACAGGACTGTTAATAAAGCTAGCAGAGCTTCCGGTGTCAATTAACGCTTTAACAGTTATAGATTTCTTGATAATAATAGAGATGGTTACTTTACTGAGGTCACTGCTAGCTGCTACGACACATAATAAATAAGTGTTTAGAATATTTGGGCTAATTTCTGAGTTTTCAATATTACAAACGGCAATAGCGTGCTGTTGCTGAGATCTATCTTTACACACTTTCGCAGTGGCCCCTTTTGCCGTACGTTAGACAAGTTGCGGTGTAAGCAGGACACGTCGTGGATGTCTCTTGGATCCACAGAAGTAGCACGCATTGTTCGTTGAAGATTTTCTGGTTGAAGCAGTGATGTTTACGAATACGCTAACTGAAGGTTTTTGATAGAATTCGTTGTTAATCTGCGCCATTTCGAATACACGAGCTTGCCTTCGTGCATTATCTAAGCTTAACGACGTGTTTTCTAGAAGTCTCTGACGGTTGGTAGCCGATGAAAGGCCAGCTAGAAACACGTCTCTCACATATTCACTCTCGTTTTGTTCAGTAATAATTTCGCTAATAATTTCAACTCTTATACTTGTCTATAGTTTCACCTGGATTCTGTTGTCTTCTAGTGAGTTTGTATCGTGAATAAACTTTATTACCCGGCTTGACAAAGAGTGTGTTTAGTTTCTGAATGTATTCAGTATGTATGTATGTAGCAAAAAATATTCGAAGATATGTGATTTACTAATAATTGGTATTTCGTAACTTTGCTACAAGCTTTTTCGTCTGTCTGCACCGCCGGTAGGAAGCTATCAAATGTTTTCTTCCAGTGTATCCAGGAAATTGCATTGTCAGTACTTGATGACGGATCTGAGTCGAATCGCTCAGGGTGTTAGTATTTGTCCATTTTATTTTTACCAAATAAATTGATATATATGAGACGAGTAACTTGAAATAATAGGTTTTAGCAAAATTAGCGACATACAATGCTTGACATAAATGTGACACAATAGTTTTATAATAATATTTTATGTTGTGATTGACAATGATTTTCGTGATATTTTTGATTGTACACAAATCGGCTCAAACTTGTATAAAGCTAACCCTGAATATAATCTGGTTTCCATAATTCCCAATATTTCTGAGAGACCTCAATCCTTTATTACAAACGAAAACAATTCGTTTGAAATGCCTTAAGCTTCTCACGCTGACGCTGTAAGGGCAAAAACAAAGAACGCGTTTTATCGACGTCCAAATATATCCTATCATAATCTTTTACAAATGTTCTGGTTTTAGGGTGAAGTCGACCACTTTCTTTTTAATTTTAAAGCATTTAAACGAGCAGACGGACTAATTGATGATAATATGTGTTCACTGTCGCCCATTGACGGCTGTAACACAATAGTAAACGAGTTACCGACCAAAATAGAAGCAGGAAATACGTTTAAGGACTCCGATACTGCCACTAAAACACGCACCAATATTCTGTGAAAATACTAAAAATGATACGGGCTACGAATAATATCGCTGGACCCCAAACCATCTTAACTGCCGCACCTAAAATTGGCTTTATAAAGAAAGATTTGGGCACGGGGTTTTTACGAATGCGTAAACATTTTCATCTTCTAATCCGTATCGCGTCTGTTTACGTGGTCTGTATACGCAATTGTATATTTACCCTTCTCCTAAAGGTACGTCTATATATCGAGCTGATACACTATTTGTGACGTGCGTGATGTCTTTCTAACTTCTTTCTTTCTAGAAAATGATCGAGAACATCAAAAATTACCTCTTTTATTTCATGAATTTCTATTTATTGATGAAAGTTAATAGAAACATCTTTCGTCAACACGACAGTTTAACTAAAACAGCTGATATACATTTTTTTACTGACTGTTGCTGTATTATTTTGTGGGAACCGATGACTGGTTAAAAACAAATTTACCAGTATTTCTTGTATATATGTCGCCAGACGATTTATAAGGATGGATAGGATTCAGTTAATATGTAACATTATTTAAATGAGACATAGTGGGTAGCCTCGAGCAGTAATATAACTTAATTAGAATTAACTTCGTTTGACAATTCTCACTGCAACGAATAGACACACCCTCACGTCGCGCGCATTCATGTTAGAATGCCGCCCGCTCAACGACCGTATCTAAACGTGACTCCGTTATGTTCGGATACTCGGGCCTCCATAATTGCATTTAATGTGTCAGACTCGATTCTTACATACATATAATACTCAATATTTTATTTTCTAAATATACCGTTGTCTTTACCAGTCAGGTCCGTGTTATAATTTAAGAGAGTAAAAGTTTAAAACTGTCTCGAATTACAAGTATGAAAGCCCGACCGTTATTTTCAAGTATCACATTTTTATGTACGAAATAAAACAAGTGTTAGTAATACAATTGTTTAATGTATCACGGTTCAAATAATTGTTATTTACAAAACTTATTGGAAAAGCTGTATTTTTGCGCTATTTTAACTGCAACCGTGTACAAAAGACATGTGATGATAAATGATTCTTACAGTTCTAACACATCTGTAACAGATTTCCGACAAAAATCAAGAGTTTACTTTTTGTTAAATATTGCATGAAGTGGTGCCCCATTGGCTTAAATATTAGTAACCGGTACAAGAAACTCGAAATGTAACTGTAGTTTTTCACTTTATGTGCGTATTTCTCTTGTGTATTTATTCGTTAAGATGGATAACATCATGATGAAACGCAGCTTGCTACTATGCTGATACTTGTGAGTTCTCCATAATATTTTTAGGGGTCTAAAGGCTGGTAAACCTTATATGGCCAGCGTGGCGGACTATGGCCTGAACCCGTCTGATTGTGAAAGTAGCCAAATGCAAATCCAAAGCCAAGCCAAATCACTATTTAGCATCACAACACGCACAGAAGAACAAAGTTCCATCCACATCTACTGCATTTATGATAATCCTCCACGAGAATCTGTCTCGTGATCGTTTTTGCTTCCTTCTTCAAAAGGTGAAAAGGTTCGTTAGGGCGCTCCTTCAAGATCGGCGTTGCGATGGTGACTGCTCTGGTATTTCCTATGCACATAGGCGATAGTGACCTCTTACCTTCAAGTTGTTTGTCTGATTTTTCGTCTACCCTTCAGGCTATAAAAAATACCTCCATTAAAATCTGATTCTGATTAAAAATATTGCTTTGCCAATTTTTCACCAGATTGCGTCAGTCGGACAGGATGTTACAAAATGTAAACAATAGACTTGTATGTAAACGCACCTTTTAAACTTGAGTTTTTTCGTTCATCCTTAGAAGATTACGTACTTAAACGTTCACTGTAAGTGGTGTGATAAAAACCTACGTTTATATTTAACTGAGAATCAAACAGATTCAAAATGAAAGACATATAAAACGTTAGTTACAAATAAATTTTCAAGCTAAAATGCCTGTGTGTCAATTTTGACAAACAAAACGTATGATATAATCTAAACAAACTTTAAGGGCTTTATATTCTCTAATTTTAGAATTCTTCGCAGTTCGCTGAAAAAATTACCAAAAACGATGGTCAGACGTCAAAGACTGCTAAAAGCCAGTGACTCTGTCCTGCCTAGTTAATACCCGACAACATTTGTGCACAGAGGTAAAATGATTTAGATACTTGTTGAACAACCACATTCTTAGAATAAATGAAATGATCAAAGTGGTTCACATTTGTGAAGTTGGCAAGTTAAATTAAGGTAAACTTTTAATTAGAAGTTTAACTAATTTCTTCACGGCTGACAACGCGCTAATGACTCTCGTGTCAGGTACTAATGTCTGCGCGTAACGATGACCACTGACTATCAGATAGCCTTATTATTTGTTTGTTAGCTATTAACATAAATAATAGTAAGATTTCAAGGCATTTTGATTCCCCTTATCAGTCATGGTAAGCTTGAGTGACACTTTTTCTGGCAATCTCCTACCAGTATGTTTATGAAAAAAGAAAAAGTGAAAAAATATATATATATCAAGCTCAAATAACTCAAATACTACTACAACTCAAATAAGCTCAAAACACTGCTACAATTCGGTATTAGCACAAAAAAATAAAAATATATCCCACAAATATAAACTATAATTTTGCAGGATATTATACTCAGCGGAGACCATGTTTTTGGTACGCTCGACATCTGTGTGGGCGAGCTAAACGCAAACTCAACCTAAAGCAAAATTAATTTAATAAAAACTAGATAGCGCTGCTAACAGAACGCCGTCAAATCTAAAGAACTTTAAATCGTGGAAATGCAAACATATTTTTGCTATTGATAAAAAATAAAATCACGCTACTTATCCCGACAGTGGAACCCTACTCTGTAGTCATGGTCCGAAATGTACTCTGCCGGTTTTATTGCCTACACGTACTGAGCCCACGAATAATTGTAGTAAATACTGCTTATTTATCAACCACTCAACACAGCAGCAGTGGACTGTTATGGGTATAGGCGAGAGCAATAATAAAAGTAGGTGTGTAAAAATAAAAGAAAAAGAATTTTTTATTAACAGCGTAGCCCTTAGAGGTTGTTGTAGGTGTGAAGAAATTCATTCAAAATAAGCGGGCCATTAGAATGGATACCTTACTTTATTGACTCTCATTTGTAATTCAAATGCTGTGCCAAATTGCTTGGATTTTTGAAGAGAATGCTATCAAAAGATGAAAATATATGACTCATTTACCTTCATAAATTATGTGTACTTAGGACATTAATTGCATCTCCCCTTTTCCAAGGTAAGACGACAACCACAAGAATAATATTAGGCAAATATGCAATGTTCTTTCAACCACATGTAATCCTGGTTTTTGAAAATCGCCATAACATAATAACAACACGGAAGAAATTTATCCGCTTTTCACTTTTTTCCTTATAATATACCTTTATCTGTATGATATGATGACCTAGTGTGGGTACGTCATTAATGACAGAAATACACAGAAAACCAAATTTGTTAATTTTACCAATCACCTTCCTAAAACTTATAATGCTCTGGATTCATCACTATTATAACAACCCAAAATCTTTCTGGACTTGGGTTTCTTCTGACAATGAGAAGGGTTAAGGCCAATGTCCGCCACGTTCGTTAGTCAAGTGTAAATTGCCAGACTTCACACACCTTTGAAATGATGCAAAACAACTTTTAGGTATACAGATTTCCTCACGACATCCCTCACCTAACCATGTGATAATTGATACTTAATATGTAAACGTGTAAGCAGGTATTCCATTATTATCCATGTCATGAGTCTTGATAAGTACGCTAACTATATCCCCGTAATCTCTTTATTCGAATTAGTATTAGAAATTTCAAGCAGAATTTTTTTAATGTACAATTTTTAAGTACATTTTTCTGATATTGCGAGAATAATACTTCGAAGCAAAGTGTATTGGGTTTGATAGTAAAGAATAAAAAGTAGAGATTGTAAGTAAATGGCATTATCATAAGCAAGGAAAAAAGTTAGAGCAGCTGGGCGTTTGTGATGAAACATTCGGAATATTCATTTATTTCTCAAGTGTTCCCAAGGCGGGAATTAATATTTTTTGTCCACTTTTATTAAATCTACTGCCTTTTTAATCGCGGGTCCGTTGTTATTTTTCATCAAATTATTTTTATTTTTTTGTTTTTGTACAAGTTGAATTGGTGAAGCAGTTTCCTTGTATATTCAATTTACTTTTAAAATATAGAAACCTTCAAAACCAGTTAAAGAAATTTGATTTTTGTTGAAATTGAATTTTTGTAGCGTTGTTAATATGTTACCAATATGTCGAGGCATTACAAATAAAATTTATCTTAATATATATTTTATTTATTTTATTTTACATCTAAAAATACCTTAGAAGCTTTTATTATTTTATTTCTTACGGTTTCACTGACAAAACAATGTTTATCACTGGCTCGTTACTGTCTGATTATTTGCATCTCATGCCCTATTTTCTCTGAACGTAATAGATGAAAAAATTTCAATTATGTCATTATCAAAGAAATTTAATATTACAATAATTGAGGGGGCATTCAAAACTTGTTATCCAACGGTTCGCTACTCAGTAATTAAATCAATACGCCTTTTCATTGCTGCATAAAGTTAAATTGTGTCCATAGTACACTGTAAGTCTTGTAATTTTTGAAATGGTATTTTTTATATTTATTTTAAGGTAGTCTTTGGAGAGGCGAGTTAGAAATAAAAAAAAAATTGTCATCTTCCCAAGCTGATAATACAAAGTATACTAATTATATTTTAAAATGCGTTGATATATTTTTTTATAATTCAAAATAAATTATTATTTAGTGCAGGATTTTGAATTTTAGTTTTGGATAGTATAAGTTTTATATGGATTTATATATAACTTTAATACATTTTATTACGTTCATTGTTCCTGAGTTCTTTTAGGAAATTCGATGACACTAATAAACTTTCGACCTAGGTAGTTTCGCCCATTTGGTAATCCTCTTCCGAACAGTTTCAAGTAGGTGCGCTTCGAAGTTATTGTAGATTTTATTTTATTACCAGTAATATGAGTTTTATGACAAGATTTTCCTTTTTTTCCTTTCGTGAGTTCGTAGGGGTGGGTACGATTATATCTTTATTTTATATTATATCTTTATATAAAAGTTTCTCAATAACATTTTGTTATTTTATTAGAAGAAGTTATATTTAATTTCTGTATAGTAAGCACATTCTTCTGAGGAACAGCAAATAAAACACAGAAAGTCACATAATTTCTTTATTATATAAAAATCTTATTACTAATAATATAGTACATGCAATATCCATATTAAATACGTAATTACAACATTAATTATTTTAATTCTTCAAACAACAGTCAACAAAAGCACCGATATGTTTATTTATTAACATAACTATTATAATACTTATTACCGATATGAATTTATTTAATTTGAGATTTTTAAGTAATTAATACGTTTTTATCATTAAAATGTTTTATATTAAAACTAATTAATTACACAATATGACACAAACTTTGTATTTTTTTTGTGAAACAATAATACAAAAATATAAATAAACTCCACAATAACAACTTCCACATTTTAATTTAAATACCTACTTACTCGCAGATATTATTGTAGACACTGATTATACATAATAATATGTTACTAGATATGTGCATTTCTTTTAATGATATCTTTCGAGAAAATGGTCGATTATGTAAACGCCTTATACCTATAATTTTAAGTGATAATAATAATCATTACTTAATATATAACTTTAATAGTAATTCCTTAAATATAACCATTTTTGAATCCATTAATAGCTCGTAATACACGGCTTTCACTTTCACTTTGTAATTAACCTGAAACTTTTTTCACTTCACTAGATAACGGTAGAGCGGCCAACTCGAGCCAACTCGTGGGTATGTGTGGACATAATATTTCACAAGCAAATATCTATAATAGTAAAACCGCAACAGTCCGTTGCGTAGTTTATAATTACTAAGTACAAAAATGTAAAAGTAATTCAAAAGTGAAGTGAAGTAAATAACATTTTTTATACTATTCAGAGATATAATAAAACGCTAACGTTATACTAATATTGTGAATTATGATATGCGAATCATTCTTAGTATAACAAAAATAACAATCATAATAAAAAAAAATACGCAAAAAAAGCCTGTCCAATAATTTTTCAAGAGATATATTTTCGCTACAATTTACACTTAGATGATTGTTAAATTTGTAATGAAATATACTTTAGAATTATATATAGATATTGTTACTTATTTCACTAAAATATACGTTAAACACTGTACAAATTTACATGGATATGATTTTAGTGAGTCATAGCATAAGCACTATTATAGAGAAAAGTATACCTTTGTTTTGTACCGAAGTCCTAAAATTAAGTTGTTAATACCCCACATCATAGAGAAAGTCTATCTTTCACGATTTTAACTTTTTATCTTTTGTTTATAATTTTCTACATATAGTTGATTTCTTTTCATATCTTTTATAATTCAGATGATACTTCTGAAATGCTGCTTAAACAAATTAATAGAGGTTTATTAAGTATGTAAGAGTATATTCAATGTTGAATGACAGAAACATATGTTAAGGAGAACTTTGTAAACCATTATCACAACGGTATACTTTTTTCTGTAGACGTATTTACGATGGTCCTTGGACGGTACGTATCCTGGTTGTGATAATATTAAAATCCTATGGAACTCTGGATAAGCAGAAATAAAATTATCTCTGGATAATTTCATGTAAATGAAATTAATCAGATATATACTCATATCATGGCCCTGGTTTTGTGAAAAAACATTTGTTTTGTGTTTGCGATGAATATTCAGATCACATCCAAGTTCAGCAAACATTGGTCATTGACCAAATGGGAATATCTCTAAGTAGACATTATAAGTAACTGGCTCCAATTTTTAATGACTCACTGCAGGCCAGGGTCTTATCTCTATCACACTGTATAAGTGCGTATTGTTGGAAGATTTAGTGGGATACCTAAGAGACAGAAATTGTAATGCCGACCGAAGGTCTCCCAACACACGACTCCTGACGCAACAATTACCATTTAAAGATCACAACAGCCACTGAAGGCATTACGTGCCTGCGGAAGATTTTTAAATTTTGACATGAATAGTCACCCACTCATCAATCACACACGACCAAATGTGATCTACTTCGTTGACCACTTTCAATTGACATAAACCAATATGGGCTATATAGTATCACTGCTAATTATAAATACCAAAAATTGCTTAATGATATATTTGAAGAAAATTGTTAGTTTGACAATAACACTATTGAAATATTAATTTTGCGCTGTGACAAATATTAAGTAATTCTGTTGTAGCCCAGTCTAATTTGACTCTATTTATTTGAGTTAACGAAACAAAGTTTAATATTCCCGGGCTTTGCCCTTAATATTGCAATAATTTTATGTTTATCTACACAAATACGCCTTAGTTATAAGTGTATTAATAGACAAAGCCGCAGTAGGTACATTTTCCTGAGTGATTTGGATGCGTAATGACATCTTAAAGATCCTAGACCCGAGAACAAACATTTGTCTCATACCCTAAATATCTTCTCTGATTCGATTAACCCAAAACTTTCACCCCACGCAGTATCAGTAGTATCTGGACCATAGTCTTCACAAACGACGTGTTGAAATGTCCCATATTCTCCGCAATGTAATTAGCTTTGAGCTTAGAAATGGCTTTCTTGAATATCCTTAGTGCGTCCGAAGCTACTAATCTTGTTGTCTGTTATGTTACAGACTCGGAGACAAATTGAACATTTCTGATTAACTAAAGTAATGTTATAAAAACGTTGTTAATAACATCATTGCATGGTAATTAAATACCAGTAATAGTATGCTGGAAAAATACGAAAGCGTTGTTTTAAACAAAGTAGTGCAAAATTCTGATATGTATGCAAAAATTGAATCCAGTATAAAATTTTAAAAAGGAATACCTAAAATCAAACTGAGAAGAAATTTCCTTTGAAGACTGAAATTTAAAATTAAAGGTAAGCATGCAATACCCGGGGTCTTTTTCAGAGACAATTGGTAAAATTTAAGCGTTTACGACTCGCTCTGTCTAGGAGAAAGAAAGTATAAGATGCTTGAAATTATATGACGTTTCAAACTATATAGTTGGCTTTAATCAAAACTCGAATAAGTCGTCTTAAGATTAGCAAACTCGATATTATAACCCATATCTCACTGTTGGGCTTATGTTTCCTCTCACAATGAGAGGGGTTATGTTTATAGTCCGCCACGTTGGTTAAGTGTTAGTTGGCAAACTTCATTGAAAGTTAATTACCAGAAAATGAATGTAATAAAATCATATTGTTCGTAATTCATAAATAAAATATTAATATCTTTAATTTCTAAACAACTACGTTTTATCAAGTAGTTTAATTTTTTTATACGATACGAGCTTTTACTGACCTCGGGGGATTGGGTCTGACGATGAGCAACTGATTTAATTGGCATCTCATCTAATTTGCTGTCGACGATATGATAGCAAACACCACCAAACAAAATAGGTATAACTAGAGAACATTTAAATAAACGAGGAGCATGTAGTTGTTATCTTAGTTGGCTTTAATCATTCTGACACCGAGCGCAATTTGCTTCCAAGTCAAATGAAATTATGTTACTTCAAATAAGAACCCGCCGAAGATTGGCAATGATTTATGAATTAATTTGTTCCCATTATTGAAATTCTTGCGTTATCCAGGCTTCCATGGCGTATTTTGTGGTTTAAGTTGGTCACCTTACGTCATAATACGTTCCCAAAAATATAAGCGATGTACATAACAAGCCCATGTAGCTAGTTGTGGTTTTCACGCCGCTTTGGAGTTCCGCAAGGCTTGATCCTGGGGACAAAGTCTTAATTTAAAAATAACACATTTTGGCTGGCCACAATCTGTTAGAACATTTTTTAGTGTAACGAATTATAATACATATTTATTTATTTCTTACGAACCAAAAATACAGTTGACACACACACATACATATATGGGTATAAATATTGTAAATGTATGTGAACAAATGATATATACATGTAATTAATAAAAGTTGAAACCTCAGGTAGTGCTCTCCGAAGGATGAGATGATCATAATACTTGTGGGTTGTGTGTGACGCAACGTTTATTTTTAAACTGTAATATCTAAATTATAACGACACTAAAAAATGTAAATTCCAACAACACTTACTTATGAACTTCAAGTAGAATTTGAGTCATATTTTCATGCGTTGTATTGACCATATTACCTTGCAGTGAATTAATAAGAATTTTTATAACAAAATAAAATTAATTAAATTTTATAAACTACACTTATAAGCTATAAATAGATCAATGTTTATGAAATTAAATTACCCATCATTTGAGGACAATCAAATAAGTGCGCTCAAGAATTATTAAAGTAAAAAAAAATATTACAAAAATTCTTAATTTATTGTACATTCGACCGGACTATCAAAACTCATATTTTCAACATATGCTGGGGTCTTATAATTCCTTTGTGATCTTTAAAACTATTATTACTTTGTTAACTAGAATGTTGTTTCAAAACATTAATCAAAACGTTCACGAGCATATGTGTGTATCTATACGTGTGTGTGAAGTTTATTGACGTTATATCTTGTTAAACCCCGGGAGCCGGCTAAATAAACGTCTGATACGACCAACAAATAAATATCTTTCATTCTACATATTAGGTGACTGATATGCGACCGTCCGCAGCCCGACAATACCGTGACTAACGGTGCAGTGCATTAGTGCATACCTAAAAGCATATACTCGTAGGTGGGTATTCTCGTATGTAGTCTCGATTTGAGGAAGAGACAAAGAGCGACATATATAGATGCATTTTGTTGTAAACACATGCACTTATACGCTATATTTTTAATTGCCTCAAATATTACCTTATATTCAATATTACCTTCAAAATAGCGGAGTAATTACTAAAAACCAGCAGCGGTTTCCAAACAATATTATTTAATTTGAAATTTATTCATAAGAAAGATATAATTTATTTGTTTTCACTTACTTCCTTAAAATAAACGTAACGACAGCATATTTTATTTTTATTTAAAAAATAATAATGCATTCAGTAAAACCGATTAAGTGACACACATGCATAAGGTGTTTGTTGTAAATATGTATGTGCCATTTTATTAATTTAGTACTGTGGATAAATGAATGCTGTCGATTTGGGTATCCTGTATAGGATACTCAATCAATTCAATTTGCTGAAAGGGTGTCACGGGTTCGTTAATGACTGAATGTAAATAGACAAATTTGTTTGCCGTCCCCACGGACTAGATTATTCAATGAGTGTAATGAAATACTGACTTTAGCGCTTGGCTTTACTGAAATCTCTGAATCTCACATTCATTTCATGATTTTCAGAACCCCTCTCTTTTGAACTTGGAATGATGTGAGTGAGAACAGAGTCAAAAGTAGTGATCGACCGAATTCATCAATTTTTAATGCGTTCATTATTTTAGAGAATAGTTGCTTTTGGTCGTATGCCTATTCCCCGCTCCAGGGTTGAACAGCGTTGTGGATGACACCTATGGGTATGTTTGATCACATCTATATAGATGGGAAAAAATTAAATTTATATATAAAGAAAACTAGTGTTCGCCTAATAGTTGAAATTCAGCCATAATCAGTAAATAACGGTCATTTTCCAAATTATTTTTTATTTATAACCCTAAAGCTTAATAAAAAAAAGAAGTATATCGGTAAGCAAAAAAAAAAAGGGAAAAAAATGTACTTTTTACATATAGATAATATATAGTATATGTCTAAGGGAAATAATGTATTTTTAAAATGATAAAATATTTTTTCAGATTAGTGCCGTGGTTCCAGAGATTACCCTCCGCATATACATAAAGTGTAAAACTACGCACTCTTTATAATATTAGTATGGATAAAGAAATTCAGATTGAGGATTTGGGTTAGAAGTAAATTATAAATATATAATTTTCTTTCTTTTGCTTTTTACAATAATTTAACAAAATCGGATTTTTTTACATTTTTTACATTTGGAAAACATTTACCGCAATCTTTATCTTCAAATCAGTAGATCAGTATACACTGAACTGCACATTTTGAAATAAACACACAACACACTCTCATCTGTAGTTCACAGGTAAAAGCTATATGAAAAGTCATAAAGTTTTTCACAGAACACGGGTATTCTTGGATATCGAAGCGCGCGAGAATCCTATACGATTTGAACGTTGTTTATGTGGCACTTGAATAAATATTTCTTTTTGCGTACTTTTGTTCCATATTACTATTCCTACAAAACATACAACCATATTGAATTCAGTGTAAAATTAACCCAACATTGTGTAAAGCTCATCCTCTCCTGTCTAAACGCTTTATCTAATCCACTATAATACGCTGGGGGTCTCTTAATTTGATCCCATCCTCACAATTTAAGTAAAGATACGAACATTGTGAAGTATCCTTTAATTTACATTGTATTTCATAACTAATTGTTACTTGTCAAGTTGTTGTCGTATTAAATTATTAGATGTGGGTTTATTGCTGCCATTTCAAATAGAATATTAAAACACATTTTAGAGTTATATAAGTACCGTTGATGAAAAAAATATAAAAATCAGCTATCACAACGCCCCCTATGCCTGAAAGTAAAGACCTATGAAACATAAAAGATAACGTATGACATTATAATTTGAGACACTTAATTGATACGTCAATTGTTTCGAATTAATATTTTTACTTTGGAATTTCAATTGGATTATTTAATTGACATTAAATATTGATTAAACTCCAAATTGATAAAATTGAAGTTCGTCGAACATTCTGTTTTAGAGTTCGTTTTGTCGGTATAATTGAAATTAACTGAACATCAATATTCGTTTTCACAGAAAATAATAGACTAATTTAATATTGATAATTATCACAACACATTATGATAAAAAGTCTAGAAAACCGATATTTCACTTTTATTTTCATAAAACTGTTCATGCTGTTACATAAATTCACACATATACGTATTATTTATAAGGATTTCTAAATGTATTACCATGCTAAAGAGACTTGACGTCAAAGGCCGGCAACGCAAAGTGAAGCGGTATTCTCAAACGCCACTTTATATCTCCGCCCTAAAGTTAGGCGGTGTAATAATCTATAAAAGTTTTGACCGCAAAATACAACTCCTCTACCTCTGGTAACCATATACCGTTTAATGTTTTGGTTATTTAACTATGTCCGCCAACAAAACTTTCACGTTTGCTTTCATAAATTTATTATTAAAATGCATGCTTAACGGTTTTGGCGCTTTTGAATATTTCATAGAGTTTTTATGTTCTTTCTATTACCGTTAATCCTTACAATTTACAGCAGCGAATTTTAATTGTCATTAAGATCTAATAAGGTTTATTTTTGATATAACCTTATCCAATCTAATAAACCGATAACTGAGCAGACGGAAAAGTCCGGACAGATAGAGGTCCGACGTGTTGCTCCGAATTGACCGAAACATAGTCGAAAAATATTACAATCAAGCTAATGAGGTTAAAAACCTAACTACGTAATTCGCGTTCGCCTTTGTATGTCTTCAAGGTTAAAATGGATGGTACAGGAAACAGTAACCTGGTACCGTTGTCTCATCCGTTGTTCTTCAAGGCTTGCAGTCAAGGATTGAGCTCGTAACTCGCCAAACTCTTACTCCAAATAAAAATAATTTTTCTCCCCACATAAACCCTTAAACCAAAAAAGCATTCAACTGCCATCAACTACGTAAAACATTTAAGAGGGTTAAAACTTTTAGAGTTTCCGGCACAGTCACTACGCGTAATTGAAATTTTGAAAAAAAAATATATATTGATTTTTTTAACTAGTTTAAAACTTTATTACTAATAATATTGATATTTCATGCGAAAACCTAAAAATAATATTTTTCAATTAATTAAAACAATAAAAAAATCATCATCTTATCCCAATCACTTGGGGTGGTTGGCACAAAAAATTGATAAAATAAAAATAAAAATCATGTGACTATAAACGCGCCCTGAAATCGGTTACCATAATGACGTCATAATGTTATAGCAATTTATTAACAGTACAACGTTTACAGCTATTACACATAACTAGACAATAATATTGAAAATTTATTGCTGAAAAACGAGTTGTTAGTTGATTCCGATTAGCTATGTGATATATTCCTGATGTATATTTATGATAACCAATTTTAAAAAAATGTTCGGTTTAATTCTGCTGAAGTTTGAGATCCCAAGGTATCAAGGTAAGTCTGTTAAAAAGTAATATAATAAATGAAAATATTTAAGTATTCATTCTCTATTATATTAAATATAATTATTTATATCATAAATTACGAGAGTTACGGCGACAAATCTAAAAGGTTACGCTTAACTAAGTCGTAAAAATAATATTTGTATTGTAAATAAGGGTATGTTCAGAACATCGAGTTTCGATGTCGATGTCGAAAAAAATCGATTTCGTTTTAGGATTATCACGGTGCACTGCTTTAAACCATTTATTTCGATGTTTTTCATGTTGGAGAACATTTAAAAAATTTGGCAGGAGTTGTTTTTATAGCATTCGTACATAATGGTACAAAACAAGAACGATAACTTTTGAGGTTCAACATTTTCAATATAAATTTTAACATTCAACAATGACAATATAATTAAATAGATCAAAACGCTGTACATATAACTTCTGTATCAACTGCAATGAGTGAAAACTAACATTATGAAGTCGCGCGCTCGGGTTTGTTCGGGAACTGGCGGCGTGTCTTAGGTACTGGATTCAAAAATTAACTTTTATTTTGAAATAACTTATGAATTATCGCGAAAAAAAAAATTTTTTTGTTATAAAACTTATATGTACTATATGATCTTTCCATTTATCATAAAAAAATAATGATTTCAAAAACCCAATTGTGAAACCAAACTCCTCTAGGAATCCTGGAAACTTATATAATTATTTTTTTCTGTTAATAATTAAGAATCATATGTATATTTTATGTAAATAGCCGACAATCGAGCAGACGAGTCACCTTATGGTAAGTGGTCACCGTCGCCCATGGACATCAGCGAGACCAAACGTATCACTGATGCGTTGTCGGCCAGGAAATGAGAAGAAAGTAAAAAAGACAGAAAGTACTGGCTCTCAAGTTTCCAACCTGAACACGACGAGTCGTTTGGCGGGTGACTCAAGCAGGAGGGTGGTAGCTAACCATGCAGACTTCACAAAAAGATAATAATACCAGGAATAATATTAATGACTTAATAATAATATTGATGATATAATCGTTACGAGAAGCCCTACCACCAAGCACGCTGGCTTGTGTCGCCTCTAACAACACTCTGTTCTGCCAGCATGGGATTGGCGACAGTATTCTAGTCTGCCCCAATACAGCCAAAATTTATTGAACACAAATTTTCACAAATGATTCAAATTTTAATAGTAGAAATTTATTATTATATATTTAGAGCCTAGTGTCATTATATTTAAAAAAGTTTCTTATGAAAAAGTTTTATATAGTTATTCAGGAAATGACGCGTTTTGAAAATAACATACGCTGACCTTATAAGTCACACCCTTTATGCGATACTGTAATCTTTGAACTTCCTTCAATAACACAGTGAAGATTTTAACATTAATGTATCAACGAATGCAAAGACTATGCATCGCTAAGCTGAGGCAATGATGTGCCCTCTACTTACAAGGTTTTCGCTTTGATAGTCGCACTCTAAACTTTGGTATTTTTTTAAATACTTTTACACTTAAAAGGTTGAAGGCTACAACAGCAACAACAACGCCGATGACGACAATGACGACGACAACAACATATGAAATAGGAATAGATAAGTTAAGGATTCACAAATATTGTCTAAATTCAAAGACAGTACTTTAGTTAGATAAGTTAAGGATTCACAAATATTGTCTAAATTCAAAGACAGTACTTTAGTTAGATAAGTCAAGGATTCACAAATATTGTCTAAATTCAAAGACATTACTTTAGTCAGATAAGTTAAGAATTCACAAATATTGTCTAAATTCAAAGACAGTACTTTAGTTAGATAAGTTAAGGATTTACAAATATTGTCTAAATTCAAAGACAGTACTTTAGTTAGATTTCTTAGCCCAATGTTACTGAGGCACGACAATTTTTTCGAACGATCTTTCTTTTGACAATGGAAATATCTTTTTGTTTGCTTCGGTGTAGGCATCGATTTCACGAAAAAGTGCAATCCCCTTATATCTCGAAGAGTTGTGAAGATATGATATTAAAAAAGACTTAAAAGACGCGTATGCACGACAGCTGTAAGGTGCAAATAGAATTATTCGAGCAAGTCAAAAACGAAAAAAGGTATGGCCGAAATGGTGAAAAAAAAAAATTAATATTTTCCGAATTTTTGATTTTAGCACTCGATATTTTAGAAACGAAGAATGATGTCAAAATGTTGAGAAAAATACCTCCGAACAATTTAGTATGGTACAATAAGAGCCTAAAACAAAGACGATCGGGTTAAGGATTTGCCCTGGAGCCTAACCTTTTTGAAAAAAGTATAAAGTCAGAACGACATTTTTTACATGTCATTTATATGACTTCATGTTTCGCTGTTTGTTATCGATATTTGTTGTGAATTATCGGGGTTACGAGGGTATTTTTTTTTAATCCCGTAGATCCATTTTCAATGTGCTCGATATTCGTGTGAGGCACGATATCTGTGAACTTTTCTTATATCTTCAAGCACGTAAAAATCAAGTTTATTTTCTTCAAATGTAACTCTAAAACCATAACTATGATAATACACCTGCTTCTGGAATCACTCTTTTAATTTTGAGTACTTAATTTTACACCCTGAAATACCTCCTTTAATAATTAGCATTATTAATGTAATTTTAGACTCAATTATTATTTTTTCTTATTTTCTTTTATGACATATAATGACAATCTTTATTTTTTATTCTTTCAAAATAAATATTTAATAACCCTTTTAAATAAACCTATTTTAAACGAACAACAAGTAGTTACTCATATACATTTATGAGCTACTTCATTATACTTAACTTTTTTATTTATAAATACTAACATAACCCTTCCTTAATTATTTAATAATTAAAATTTAATAATCTCATTTACGTTTTTGAACTAACTTATTTTACAAAGTGGTTTCGGAAAAAATATGCTGTAACAGAAAAAAATCTGAATTTTTACTTTCTCAATTTAATTGTAAGTAAAGTAAAAATTGTAACGAGTAGCAAAAATCACAGTAATTCAAAGTGTAAAACGAAAACAGAACTTACTTTCTCCTTCTTTCGTGGCCGACAAAGCATCATTGATACCTTTGGTGTTACTAATGTTCATGGGCGACGTAGGCCACTTACCATCAGGTTGCTCGTCTACTCGTTTGTCGGCTATTTAGAAAAAAAAACTTAAAATTGTTACAAAAACTGAACTCGGATTGATTTTCCATAATTTGAAAAATGAGTTTCTCTCACACCTGCAATCTAACAATGAAAAGGGTTAAATACGTTGTAAGCGTAGAAAATGCCCAGTAAAATATTTCCGCATTAAATATAAATAATAGGTACTTTGTACAAGTTGAGACAATTCACATGTACGTAAGTGGCTGCAAGTCGCACCTGCGTCTGGAAAGCTTTTGCTAATGAAAATTTTTAGGGTTTCGTGTAAAACGAACCCTGTAATTTATTACTTTAAGATCGAGGACATTAAATTTCACTTTGGTGGCCATGAAGCATATAACTGTGTTGAAATATCCGCATCAAATACAAAAACCATATTCACCAATTATTGTCTTAATTATAACCCAAAGTTGACCCACTGCTAGGCTCAAGTCTCTTAAAATGATAGGAATTAAGACCACACCAGCCAAGTGCAGATTGGTAGATTTTAGAAACTTTTGAAAATAAGATAAAAATTCTCAGGTATACAGATTTCCTCACAATGCTTTCCTTTTCTAAGCAAGTGATAATTAATTTGTAATACGAGGTACGAAAAATTGGAAGTACGAACTGGATGAACACTGGATGAACTGAACACGAGTCTCCCGTGCGAGTAAATGACGTGAGGTCCAATGCACTTGGCAATCACTACTTTTTCAGCAGGCAAGATGGGTATTAACTACTAGAAAGTGCGGATTATTATATCTTCACTCATACTTTGAAAGTAGGTCGCCATTAGCTCGAAACTCGTGTAAAATGTTGCTAAGTAATATGACAGGCGTAACGTTACTAACCTACGTTGCATACTGCTAGTAAATCTGGTCTACGTAGCATTTTTCTATTTTCTCGCTTATTAAGAAACAGTTGAGCTTTTAATATGAACACCAAATCCACTCTCGAACTCGCTAACTCGGCCGTCTATATATCTCAAGTGTAATCTCTCAATCACTCTCGTTGCACTTTGGTTATGGTTTTGGTTATGGTTAGCAATGTGCTTAAATTAATCAACATAATTTTTGTTCAAATAATAATGTTTATTACACCAGAAACTTTTACGGATTTTGACAAATTGTTAAAATTACTCTAAGAGATAAAGTAGGAACCTATGACTTTGGAAGTGCATATTTTATTTATTTATCAAATCTAATAATAATCAATCTAACCTTGTTTCGTTTTGTTCGACAAACGCTCAGTTATTTACATCTAAAATGATTATTGCGCAAATTAGAACGAGCTAACATTCGGCATTATTGCGAATTTGCCCATGCGTACCTTACATGCGGAAATGTAGCCTTTGTATAAGCAAGCAATGCACGGACTTACTTGTAATGACTTACTACTTTTGTTCTACTTCGCTTGATCTATAATATCCCCTATACAAATAGTGGTCGATATTCCTCTATCAGACAAACAACGGTTCAAGTAAAAAAAAGAACTCTGGTATTTTTATTTACTCAGCAGGCCCTTTGCCTGGCAGGCCGGTAAGACATGTCAATATCAACTACTGATACAATTTTCTGCTTTAAAATATTGTAACGCATACCTTGCAGCACATGTACTCTTGCCACTGTCTTCATCTGCAAAGGTGCTTCCAACGCACATGTATAGTTGCCAGCATCCTCTACCTTCAATGTCGCGACCTGCAACAATATAATCACTGAAATCTAGAACGCTGTGTTTTAGCGGCCGGGACACAAAGGGAGTTTCTGCAAATGTTTGAAACGAAAACTCCTTATGAGCGTATATATAGCTCAACTTTTCCCATAACGGAAGAAACATCTGGTTGGTAGATATTTAATTGTGTCGCTAATAGTGATTGATGATTACAAATGTATTTTTACTTCAATGAAATAATAATAATCTTTAATGAAATAAGAATAATCTTTCACTTCAAATGAGATCCCCGAGTTGATGGAGTCATAGTAAACAATAAAGATAAGGGCTAAGGTGTACGATTACTATTAACACTTTTCTTTAGTACTATATTTCAGTAACGTATAAAGAGAAAAGAAATTAAAGTTAATTGAATAATGTCGATGCACAGTTTTAGTTTTAAGTGATGGAGAACTAATTCTTCACAGAAATGAAATTCTTCGCGTAAATGTAATTAATGAATGCAATAATATTTATTCGAAGTTGGTTTTTATGAACACAAACATCGGTCCCGGAAGAAGAAGCGGCAAGAAACTTCCAAAGAGTTTTTTTTGTTTCTACTTCCAATTACAGAACACAGTTACAATATGACATTTCTGTCAATTGTAACGGAATTTTATTATAAATATTTACACATTTAATCATCAAACAGCCATCAGTTTTCCTAAGTCTAATATTTGGTACAATCTGTTTAGCCTTATTCCTAGTATAACCATTGTAAGAATTACTCTCTTAAGAAAGCTATCAGAATATTTTTTAATGTAAATAATATTATCTAAAATATATTTAGACGCAACAGGCAATATATCAATTTATTTAAAGTGATCTTTAAGTACGTCCCTAAGCTTGAGGTTGTAAATGGCGCGTACTGCTCTTTTCTGTAATATAAAAATTTACTAAATATTAGCAGCTGTGCCTTACAACAACCAACCATAAAATATCACAAGTAGCTAAAATAAAAGAATCTTGCTGTTTCTACGACCTTTAAGAGCCTCACTATCTTAATAGCGTAGGCATTCGAGCTCAATTCCCTGACAAGGTTTTAATACGAGGACTCCATTGTAATCATGAGTGTATATTACTTCCAAAAATTGTAGTAGAATTTAACAGTTCAAGCATTTCCTGATTTATAAGCATGTTAGTTGTCACTTGTTTAACATTTGTAACCTTTAACATACGTTTTTTATATGTAAACTAGTAACACTTGTGAAACAGTGTTATTTACATAGTTAAAATATTATTTTATCCTATCTACTTTAAAAAGTTCATCAGAAGATCATCATCAAGGATCATCAAGAAGGATCATTGTTATATATTAAATATATGGTAGAGGTGCTGATATTGATCCTTAGGAGAACTTTTATGATATTGTTTGCCCCAAGACGTTCTATTCCATTAATAACTACTTTAAGATTTTTGGAGTTAGACTTTGGAGGTAAAATCAAATAGAAGTGGTTGTTACGGTAGACAACAAGTATTAAATAAATTTAAAATGTCCACTTCAATAGTATATAGTGTCCTAAGGGACCAAAATAATGTATTAAGGGCGAGAGCAATTATTTGAATCCAGAGTAATGCGAAGGATTCTAAAGTAGAATCCCGAGCGTGTCAAGGGACAAAGTACGTCGCTCAACGTTAAATAATTTTAGTACCGTATGGCACATTCTGGTTTCGTCTCCCTCTAAAGTAAAATAAATAAGAGACGATTTTAGTATATATTCCTATTTACATAACCAAATTACAAGTTTAAATTATCTATAATATTTTGATGAAAAGAAATAAAAAAACGAAAATGAAATCCCCGCGTTTTTTTTTTATATTAGGCAAACCAATGCCGCGTCGGTAGATGCGCTTTTTTAATTACCGGCCAAGAGTTTATTGAAGTCAAATCCAAATTCAAAAGTCACTATTTTACTGTTATGACGTGCACCAGAATGACCCATTTTGCTAACTGTTATCAAACAACCCTTCGTCTTTTGGAATAGATGGAATGATGAAAAATATATTACAGGAAAGGAACTATTTACAATTCTCTCCTTATTAACAAAATAACTAAACATAGATTTTCAACTAAATTCAAGGATTATCCAAAGCTTAAGGCTTATCCGTCTATCTGGTTCACAAGAAAACCTACACGAAAATTTTTAGATTTTATAATTCTACAGACAATGAAAATGAACCCTGGAAATGCTACCGGTTCGAACTAGAACCTATGGGAGATTCAGACTTGAACCTTTCGTTTTCCTAATAGATATAAACCGAATGAGCTCAAGTCGTATCACCTGCTACTTTTACAAGGGTATTAAAATACGTGAACATCCGAGGCCCATTCCAAATAGTAATACCATTCTTTTACACTAATCATATCCCAGTACACAGTAATAGTTCTAGTGTTCAGTATTATTAGATCTGTATAGGACAAACGACCACATTCGACTTCCTTTGGGTTGAAAATTAAATTGATCGATCTTTATGAAAATTGGTATGTAGTTAGTGAAAGCGTAACATTACAGACGATAGGCTATTTAAAATATCAGTAAACCTAGTCTAATCAAGGCAATAAACGTAAAATTTTGAATAATCGCGGTCCCTCCTTGAAGAGAATAGACCCAGGCTTGTGTCTAAAATCGAGCTCTGTTTAAAGCGGGTCTCGGACTGGAGTCGACGAAATCTAGTCCTATTCAACCCCTCAAAGACACAACTTTATGTATTCTCCATAAAAATAACCCCATTTGTCACGTCTCTCACCATCAACAAAAGTATTGGGATCTTGGGAGTAGACATTTTGAACGAAGTGCAATATCGGGGTCATTTGTAGAAAAAGGCTACTCGTGTTGAGAAAACTGGGTGTACTGAATAGGGCGAAGCAGTACTTCACGCCGAAGTAGCGTCTTCTACAAGGAGTACTGCTCTCACCTTTGGGCCAGTGCACCCAGTTACGAATTAAGCCCTCTTGACTCCCGAATGTCCCGAAAGACTTTTCAACCACCAACTTTTCCCCTAACCACCTTCCTTTATCGTACCATCCCCAAAATTTTGCGGTTCCATCCACATTATTTTGACTCATGGCAGTCGTCTACCGCTCGCTTTTCTCGTTCCTTCCTGGCACGAACCTGCGAGCTTTGGACCAAGCTTCCACCAGAGCCATTCCCTTTGCGCTATGATATGGGGTTCATCAAAAAGAGTGTTTATCGTATTCTTCAAGGCCGGCCAACATTTGCAGCTCAATGGATGCTACACGTGCCCGTACATGACGGTGACCACTTATCACCAGGTGGACCGTATATATGTTTGCCCACCTTTTTATTAAAAAAAAGAAAATTGTTCATTGTTCACCCCGAACGAAATCGGAGGGGGCTGCTAGTTGATATATAAGTAAGTAATAAGCAGTGGTAGCCTAGTGATTTTAGCGTTATACCGCATACAAACCTGACTTCAAATTTTGCACGGACCTCTAATGTTTCTAAATTATGTATATGCTTATCACTTACAGGTACTATTTGTTTCGGTAAACTATATCATCGTATGAAACCAAAAGGGTTTTCCCTCATTATCGCAAAGTTCCATGAAGTTGTATTATATCCAAGATTGCTGGAAACAAGTAAAGTTTAAGCAAGAACATATGGTATTGCCTCAAATGACTCTTAGAAACTTAACACATAATTCAAAAGATGAAATATTTTTGGACAGCTTGATATAAAAATTGTTTCAACCCAAAGTTACAGGTTAAAATAATATTATCGAAGCTTCTTCTACAAAGAATTCGTAAGTAAACTTTACTAAAAATACAAGCGAAGAACGTTTCTTGATAATAAAGAGTGTGAAAATTTTTCCTGCGTAAAGTATGGTAGGATGTTACTTGAAGCTTTTTCATAGTTGTTAAGAGACTGAAACGTTTATGCTATCTTAATAACCGAGAAAACTGAACGAAGAATCATTAACTTATTACTGAAGTATCAATTGACCTAGTAAAGAAACTTCAGACGTGATTATATAGTTGCGAAATGATTGCCACTGACAACATTTCTAAAGCACTTTCTACTACGGAGAGCACGTCTAGCCATGGGTCTCAGAAGTTGTCGTTATATTTTCGAAGTTTCGAGCTAGTACAAGAACTTCTGGCATTCGAGCCGCTAACCGCAGATCACCAAACCTCATTAGAACAGCTTGTCCGCTAATAGGTTGAGGTTCAAGCTACTAAAAGTAAAATTAGGAAGTAAAATTACTCATCATTTCCCGGCCCTCGTCTCAATAATTTGGGGCCGGCACAGTGTGTCCTTTCCTTCCATATATCTCTATTTTTTGTCTTCTCTTTGAACACATCCTTAATCTTCATATCGTCAGCAAGTAAAATTACTCTGCAGAATTTCAGAGCAAATATAAATTTGCCGCTTTACCGTAGCACTTATGATGTTAACTTAATACTCAGCTATTCAATTTGATTTAACAAAATGGCATGTTGTTACAGGGACCTTTATCCTTTTATGAGAGAATTTGTCGGAAATTCGTCAGCGATCTTATCGAAGTAATTCGGTCAGCTTTAAAACTTTCGGTATTTCATACAGGTGAGGTATATTCAACTGTAACGTTATTTCACCTTAAGCATACACAGTACCCAATAACAAATACCATTATCACTTTCGACAATTTTCTGTCCAAATTAGGACTGCAGAGGGCTTTCCTCATGCTTGAGTACGAGCCAAGCATCTCTGCTTGTAATGCATCCTGCTAAAGAACGAAGGACGCAATAGTGCACTGTTCTTATTAATGGAGATCGCTGAACTGTGTACCAACGGGTTTTACCCTGACCAGCCGAAGCAGCTGCTATCCTCTCTTTAGAATCGAACCTAAAAGTTTTAATGTGTGTAACCGTCAAAAAGTAGGTTACCAGCTTACGTTTGGCCGCCCTCATGTCGATGATGCCTTTGATGTTATTATCCGTAACACGAATATCCGTCCAAATGGCAAGTTAATAAGCGAGTTTTCTATTTTATTCTTAGCGGGCATCGATTCATCAACATTATAGATGTTACAAACGTTTATATACTCTTACGGCTATTCACCGTTGTCCGTGTGATTGATATTAGCTATTCACAAAAAAATAAAAATAGTTAAGCGTATCTACAAAATTGTAATGGTAGTTTAACCATGAGTACCAAGGCAAGGTTGTCATATTTAAAACATGAATTTCAGTTATAGGGAGTAAAAAAATCTTAACGGCCTTTAATTACAGTTCGCTTTCCCGACCGCTTGTGTAAATATGCGAAATAGCCTTTTATCGCATATCATTCTCTTATTTGTAACACGGTAAAATATGTAGAAAGAGTATGCCTAAAGCTTTTTGTTTAACATTGTAAAAATAATTTATGATAGCGAAAAATATCAAAGCACTTTACAAATTATGGCACGTGGTATATTATGATTATATTGTTAAATTAATGAAATAATATTAATCCATCTATGTAATAGCACACGATCGAAGGATATAAAAATAAATTGTTCGTGAATAAAGAATTTACTCCGCTAATTGTAAGCGATACTGCTGTTAATATGTTGGTTACTCAATAAAAGTATGTTAATTTAGAAACATTTCTAATAATATGTTTTACGGCACATATTCGTCCGGAGATATACTTGAAATATATTACCTTTTACCTTTTTCCATGTAATAGATTTGGAGAAAATGGATGGACAGACGAAAAGACAGACGGACATAAACGCCAGTTGAATGAAACATTTTACGAAAGTAAATTTCACATGAACCTCAACGTGACATAATATGTAATATGTACATGTGATATAATATGTATTTATGTGGGTTGGGGTTATATGTAATTCATACTAGCACATACGAGGTAATTTAAGGGTGTGAAAAGACGCCTGTGTCATTAGAGAATTGACACGTGATAATGGTCTTTCAATAATCAGTTTTAGAAATACTAGATGGCGCTGCGATTTAACTTTATAGTAATGACAGCTTATATAATAATCAATGTTATTAAGATCATTAACAGTAAAATATTGTGAAATAGCTGCAGCTAAACAGTGAGACCGCGCCCTATTAGCAAGTAGGGAAATATTTAAGTCGGTACTTACTTTGCCCCGCAAATATATTGCGGCAATTCTGAACGAACGAAGGTTAAAATTAAAGGCTAAAGGATAACGACGGGGTGAAAGTCACAGCGCTTTTATAATCTATTTTGTTACATTATTACACAAGTGTTTTAACACTGGTCTTACTAGCATAAGGTTACGGTCAAACCTCTGAATTGGCCTTTGACTGACCATAATCTGAATACGAATTATTAAAAAAAAAAAATTCAATAGCTTAATTTCTATGGTTAAAATAAACGAAACAATATTTAAATGTATTTTTGAACTTAAATTTGAATCTAGGCGAGATCGATTTTCAGTTTTTTTTACAACGCTGTTAATACTCAATAGTGCTTATAGTGCTCCCACTTTACATCTATGTTGTAAATTTCACATCTTGTAAACAGGAAAAAAAGAAATATTTTAAAATTTGATATTTACACAGATAATGTTTTTATCAACAGCTTCTTGTCTATGTTAGCAAACATTTATACATATTAATAGATATTACGTAAGAACAATCAATAGTAAACTCTGAATATTATATAAAATATGTATGAATATGATCATGACTCTAGCTAATTATGTAGATTATACATAATTTATGTCTATTCGGAATAGTGCAGCTTTCCGTGATTCCGGATATTTTTATATATGTATGTTTTATATTTATTTTTGTGTATAAATATAATTCGCACTCACCTTTCACATGCGACCAGTCCTGAGTTCGTTCGAGTTAAACAATTTTTATACTGTATAATATATAACCTACGTCCATCTGGAATAATATAGCTTTAAATAGTAATAGAATATTTCAAATAGGTGCTTTGGTTTCGAAGATTACCCTTGGCATATACACAAAACACACACATAAAATTTGCGCTCTTTCTTTATAATATTAGTATAGACAATATAAATTCCAATTTAATAAGGAAACGTGGTCATTTTATTAATGTTAATACATCTAAATAATACCTATCGCATTGAAAATACTATGAAACCGCTTGCATTTAACGTTAATCTCTTTCTAGACAGCCACATCACGTCATGGATTAACATGCTGGTTTTTTTATTTGACTGTACAAGGTTTTTTGTACAAATTTATAAGCAGACAAAGCGAATAGCATAATAGAGAGACAATTTTATTCAATATGATAAAGCGATAAATAAATGATAATATCTAGAGAAATTTAAATGCATTCTGTGTATTTTTCCTTTGCAAATTTACAAATTTTTATTCTTTTTATTAGTCGTTTAGTAGATGGCTGTTATTTAAGAAAAAATAATGGCCTATTGATGTTCTAATTTATATGAAAATTAGCGTGGTTATCGAGTTATTGGTCTTTTGAATTATCTACCAAAAATAAAATTATTTTTAAAAACCTTATTCCACTTAGTTCACATAAATAATATTATCAAGGATGATAACTTTAGTGCCAACAAGAAAAATTATCATAGAGATATCATAATATAAATATTTCGTGTATCTCTAACATTATGGCCATATCTAAGCCGTGTAATTCTACAAACATCACACGGTAAATACTCTACTTTAATTGTTAAAGTAAACTTATAAATGTATTTTAATTACACTACTCTGAATTGAATAATAATATTTGACTTTTACAATAATTTTCACATTGTGTACACCGATCATATTAAAATTCGAATTTAAATGCCTTTGACGTGCAAATGTTTTACCTCTTCGCTCGGGGTATATACCATCTAAGAAGTTTGCATTTATCACGGAAAACGTTCTGACACCAAATGGCGATCAATGCAATGTAATTAATAATTTGTTTTTAACGCAATATTTTGCCCATATAAGTGTAAAAATGTTTTAAAATATTGAGTTGATTACAACATTATTGATTGATCCCCATGAGCCTGATGTACGTTAAAATAAATTTAGATAATCTTGTTACGAGTACACTTTACTTACTCGTTAACTCTACACGTAAAATGTCAGAGATAAATGACAGAATGATAGGTACCCTTTTTGGAACAATATCTCAATGGATTTACGGAAACAAAAAGTAATTTTCTTTAGAGAAAAATCCTCACAGCGTGTCTTCTCATTAGTTCAATTTATCAACAGATTAACGTGCTCGGTGACTGCGGACTTTAAAAATGGCGTTCTCCTCGTGTCTAGCAAAAACCGTTTAGAGATGGATAGGGGACTAAATAATCTTGTATGTGCATTTTGCAATTCCACGTTTTAAAAAATCTTGGACTTTAGGTTACATAGTTCACTATTTGAAAGTATTCACCATATCTAGTACCTAATATTTATTTTCCATGATTATAATACTCTCCTCAATCTCTATACAAAGTTTCTGTCATCTAAATCAACTTTGAAAGCAGTTTCACCAGTCTTGATCCGGTAGGTTAGGAATCGCAACTTCGTGGGCAGTCACCCTCCCTTTCAAGTGAAATTTTTAGAATGCAAGATAAATCGAATGAGCTTAAACTCGATGAGTTTACTAATAGACATTCCAGGGTTCTGTCTCCCATCTTTGAGCTTTAATATCATACCAGCTCAATGTACCAAATTGTAATATTATCATCTAACACACACACATACCTACTAATAATGCAAAAACTAGAAGTGGTCGAAATTCAGGGTCTCAAATTTGATTCCATTGTTAGCAGCTCAGCAACAGCTTAACCGAATAAAAACCTGTTAAAAGACTCGTGTCCATACATTTGGCAAATAATCAAATATTATTGGTATATACGAGTTTATATACTCGTATACAGATAATTATCTAAAAAGTTTAAATATAAAATAAAGTATTAACTAAGTTAAATTAAAATTGTTGATTGTTCTTAGACCTGTGGGTGTATGTATTATATTCAAGAGTTCTGAAATTAATAAATTGTATTTTTAAGTAATCTGCAATTATTATGTGTTATATTGTAGTTTTTTTATGAAGGTACTAACTCGTATTTAAGTCTGAGGTTTAAAATCACCCTTCATGAATCTGATGGTGCGATCCGACTTCAGTTTTAAGAAAAGTGCATACAACTACGCCTTTTAAACAACATGACTCTATAAATTATTCGTATTTCACGTAACAAAGTACACTCTAGGCCTTTTTATTAACGAGCTTTATTCTTTTCTACTTTACTTACTTTGTTTTAACTCGTGTCCTCAAAGCCGTAATTCCACCCATCAGTTTTTTTTCTCTTTTTTTTTACAAATCCAGCCTGTACTTACCTACCTATTCCGACTTTTTTTTAAATAAAAGCGTACAATAATTCTATCAACATGTAACGTTTTATGTATAGGTAGTTGAGCATTTTTATTACTTTACAAAAATTTAGGGTAGCCGAGCACTTCGCTCTATCTGAAATTATTGTTGAACAACACCAATGTATTTATAAAAAGTGGCGTATCAGACGTTCATGTCCTATAGCGTAAATTTTCTGGACCATCTAGAACTTATCAGTACGTTCTTTATTTAGTTTATTGAATGCCAAGCTCAGAAAACGTTAAATTTTCAGTGATACTAATTACACATAAACATCGATTTTGGACAATGTTAATAAAGGCCTGCTGCTATTACCTGTTTTATTTATTCATTCTCCTCACAAGTAACCTTCGCCCATGAAATCCAAAGTTACCTAAACATTTATTTTTCTCCTATTTTAAAAACATTTTTATGATCATGGAAGATTTTAAGCATATTTTTTTATATGAAGTCTAAGAGGCAAAGGAATTAATTCAAATCCAATGATAAAATTATGCCAAATAATTTATATGGATATAAAGACCGTGGAACTGTCATCTCGCATCGTTGTTCCAATGGTTTTATGAGATCCATCAAAAGGCAGCGGCAATCTAGGACAATTTTTTAGTTAATTTTTCGATAAACAACCAAGTAATTCAGGGAATGACTTATAATATTTAGTAGTAAGAAAAATTTTCTCTGTCCAAACAACGTTTTGCTCTCTGTATTCTAGTTTTATATCATCAAGACGATCACTGACCTCAACACGACCTTAGCTCGTTTGCCTACTTAACGTGTAGAAAAACAACTTTTAAGCGACTAAATAATAAGAACATCAAATATATACATGCAGTAAACGGAATGGCAAAAGCTTCTCTTCAAAGGTTTATATAAAGTGCCACAACGACGCAACATTAGCTAAGTAAGTCAAAAATCTCATTGATAATTCTGTTGACTACGACAAATCATCTTATCTCAGCCTTTTTGGCTCACTGTGGTCGATTTTGACAAATCGGGTTACACAGACATCGTAAAAAGTTGGGTCGCATTGATCTGTCTAAGGAGTTTTAGTAATAAGAAAGGGTTGGTTTTTTTTATATACAGAAACTGCTTGCATTTTTCTTCAAGCCATTTGAAGTTATAATGTATATAACTTAACAGAAACATGATGCTCCATCGTTTTTCATAACGATTTTTCCAGCACTGCGCAGATATTTTGTTTAATGCCAATGTTTTTCTCAACATAATAAATAAAATTTGGCATGACATATGGAACTATTTAAAGCGATTTAGGTATTACCACGAGTACATAAGTGTTGGTGAAAGTTTTATACACTGTGTTTGGTCCATCTGTAATATTTAATGCCTTGGAGTATTATTATACGGAGTTTAAAAATCCAATGGTATATAAAATGATTGAATAAATTACTTTTATTAGTATCATAGAATAAAAATAAGTTGAATCATCCACTATATGCGCGCTGATATTCCCGCTAAATCGGTCATGAATGCTATTTGATTTCAATAATTTTTCATTTTCCTGGAATTTTTCCTGTTTCCTCGCACTATATGCGGCTTATATGTAGTCCGCCACAGTGATTAAGTAGCAAACTTTGTAAATCATTGCGAACATTTTGTTCGTAACTCTCTGGTGTTCTGGTTTTCTAACCATATTTTCCTTCACTCAAAATCACTCACGTTGATCAAAATCAATCACTCAAGGTTGCAAGGAATGTAAATACTAAATTGTTGCTAGTAGCTTAGCAGTAGTAGCCTAAAATTCTGTTCCCAAATTTTTGTGACGAAGATATAAAAATGTATAAGTTTCATCGTGTCATTATTCATACTTAGAATATTTTTTTATATAAGCTTAATCTTATAAATAAATTAATACTGAAATCAACAACGAAAAAAAAAGTTACCATTACTTTCGAATTATACCAAGTAATACTATGACGCAAAATTCATTTTATTAGCATTCGTTGCCAAGTAACCCTCAGGCTTCAGTGCGAAATAACACAATTGGAGCAAAAAGGGGATTTTATAAAATAACTTATAGGATAAGAAGCGAGATAGCAATCTATCGTCGTAAAAATAAACTATTAGACAAGGTCAAAAATATTTAAATATACTTGAAAAAGACTTATAGTGGCTTAGAAATAATCAGAAGTTACAATGGTCGTTTCCCGACTTGTAGCGCATACAAATCTTGAAATCCGGTTATATTAAAGTTGCAGGTTTAATTTTTTTTTGTCAGTAAAACTATTCGAGTGCTTAAAATAATATATATATATATATATATATGTGTGGGATGTATGATTGAAAAATAGCAGATTTTCCTCTTCAACACTTTAATTTTCATTCACATTGATCTACTTCTGTTA
>DWPT01000073.1:0-33260 GCA_018251895.1 Agathymus mariae mariae
GCGGTGGGATTCGAACCCACGCCTCCGAAGAGACTGGTGCCTTAAACCAGCGCCTTAGACCGCTCGGCCACGCTACCCTACACGAGTCAATTGAAATTGCAATATTGATAATTAAAAACACTTGCATAATATACTATATTATTAAGTAACGTATTGACATGTAATCATTTCACATACGGAAGTTTTCATGTTCAGCTAAAAATAATATAAAGCCAACGTAAACTTATCTGTATTACCATGCTGTCCCACTGTATCTGATCCAAAAGAGTGCATTATCATGGTATTAATTAAACTCTATACCTACTTAAATATATTGTAAAATGTTTACCTTTTGACTAGTATTTACTTATTTATTTTAATAGCCAAAAAAGGAGCAGACAAGCCACAAGCATGATAAGTGGTCACCGTCGCCCATGGCCATCAAGAAGTCCAAAGGTATCACCGAGGCGTTGTCGGCCAGAAAATGAGAAGAAGGTAATAAATAAATCACAAGACGATACAAGATAATGTTATCTAATGCGATTGAGCGATTTTTAATAAAAAACACATCGAAGCACGAATCGTAACTGAAGCAAAACACGTATAACTTTATGACAAATCCAACAATATTTTATAAATCATATGCATTTTTCACTGGAGGAGATATTGGAATGTAATACCTAAGATATGTGTCGTTATGACGAAAAAGGATAGAGGAAAAATGGTGACAAATATTTAAAAAATTCGTCATTGGTATATATTTCTATCTATAGGTAAATACTAATTAGTTATTTGTATGTCTACAAAATTACAATACATTATTATATATTACAGTACAATATTAATAAATGTGTGTGTACATTTGGGGTCCGAGTTCGAATCCTGGATTGATCTAAAAATTTTCAAAATACATAAGTGCATAATAGGAAACACGAAAGGTGAATGAAACGTAATGTACTCTGCCGATCTTCTCTCGGCCAGCGTGACGCACTAAGGTCTTAATAATTCTATTTGTGAGAGAAAACCGGACTTCAACATTCAGACTCTTGATGGCACAGCAATGTAACGCTTAGCTGCATTCTTTCCAGTCCAGTTCCAGTCACAAACATGACGCTGGTACTGTTACACTTATAAAGAGGTACACGAATGTCTCACCACAAGACAAACTTAACTCTTGTGGCGACTTTCTTTTACCTGCCATATTGATGCACACGTCAAATGTCTTCATATAATATCCAAGGTCTGAACTATCACCGACCAGAACGTTACATCTCTGTTAGCCACACAATAGAATCAACAAATACACCATATAGATTACCTCAAAAACTTCTTCACATTACATGTATATATACGGTGTGCCTCAACTGGACCACGGTCTATATAATAAGGTTGAAATAGCGGTGAAAATTCAAAAAGGGTGATTTAATATAATCGTCATTGGCGACATAAACAAGAAAGCTATCAAATTGTATATGAATAAAAGGTAGGCGACGACCTTTGATGCCCTTTCTTTTGTTATGTTGTTGTCCTTAACTGTAATTCGAGTTGATCTATTTTATACAACGCAGCTGTCTCAGCTGATATGTTTACTCATAGTGTAAGTGAAATTTTCTAAAAGTACAAATTACATTAAATATACGTTTCGACTGGCTTTGGGACAGAAGTATTCAAAAAATAAATATGATAAGTCAAGAGGCTGTCTATTTTATTGGTAAATAGTTTTTAGGAAACCATATATCTTTAGAACAACGTCATACTTTACAAATGCGATCAGTGGTATCCCAGTGGTTTGAAGTTCGAATTTTGTACTATTACCGTTCCAAAGAGATTACATTTAGAAGAAACGGCGAAAGGAACTTCTCAGCTCATGTATTAAAACAACATATGCCAATTACAAAGTAAGTTTGAACCTCCGCGGAACTCATACCTTCATTGTTATTTCCAGGCGTCCTTTTCATAAATATTCGTCTGTGCCATAATATCCATTGCCTATAAGATGTGCTTTAACAAGTTGTTTAAAAGTTCCAATAGGTAAATCACATATCTACCTTTATTGTAAAAACGAACATCGCGCCGTATAAAAAGTGCGCTTAACATTTAAAGGCGATATGAAGGTGTAACCAGATTAATCTAATTTCTTATTTCAAGATTGCGTGTATCAATTCTCTGTTTGAACACATAACATTATCATTTATTGTGCAATTAAATTTTATGTTGGCAATATTTTTTTAAATCTGTTTAGTAGTTTTAAATATGTTTTTATATGACATTAGTTAAGATAAATATTGAAGATAAAAACTCTTGAAAATAAAAAGCGCTACAACTGGACATTGTTCATATTTTTATTTTATTTATTAAATATGCATTCAATTTTAAACTAATTCATGATAAACACAAATATTCATTAAAAGGATTTGCACAGGAATTTTTTGCTCTTTTTTCTCCTCGATTTCAGAGCAAATTTTCGAAACTATAGTAGAAGCTCATTAATTTGTGATAAATATATATGAATAGATACATAATTACATGACAATAATAGGTTTTGAATTTGAACACTTTTAATATTAAGCGCTTTTCAAGCCGATAAAATTACTTTCAAAGAGCTGTTAATTGAAGAAGCATTAATAATGTTGCAATGTTACCTTCAGGTTCGATCGTAAGCCTTCAAGAAGCTCGAACGGAATTAATATTCGAGAACGCACTTAAAAGTTCGTTATTTTCCCTTTGTGGTCAAGAGTTTCTTCTTTCCAAACTTCCTCATTGTAGGTTGTAACTTGTAAACTTGACTACGTTGGTGTGAGTTATTCTGTCTTTGTATTAGTTAAGATTGTATTGGTAAGGTTCGAGAAGTTTCTTCAATGGTTTTTACTGTAATGGTTAAATTGTAAATAGCTAAACGGATTATTTCAATAACATTTTAAGTGATCAATAAAGTTAAGAGCCAATGGTTTCATTCGAGCGATATCCGCGTGAAAAGCATTGTTATGAAGAAAGGTTATTACAAATAGATGATTAGTTTAGGGATAAAACTTCTTGGACACCAGATTATTATATATCCTAGTGCTTTCGATAACGGCGAGTAAGAAAAAAGCTCCTTGGGAGTTCTTGTCGTTTCTTCTCCCGGGGCTACTCACGGTGGGGATTTGTTGAAGCGATGGCATAGTTTGACGTTAGAAAAGTGTTTTTAAAAACACTTTCGAATATTTTTTTTCACAGATCACACATTAAACAGTGATGTGTTAGTAAATTGAGGTACCTAGATTTTTATTTTTACAAAATTCATAATTCCTTCTTCATTAAAGTTCTTCATTACTATCCTCGTTCCTCCTTATCCAACTAGAAAAAGATAATTCTTTATGACACTTCTTATAATCTTGGGATGGCGGATAAAAAAAAAGAGTATTTTAACCGACTTCAGATAAGAAGGTTCTGTTTGTATGTATTTTATGTTTACAACTAGTACATGTAACGAACCTATAGAACCATACATCTATCTTTCTTTAAATAACCATATTCAAATAAACATGTTATGCAGTTAATCTTATATGGGTCATTGTCAAATTTTGCGCAGGTAACCATTACTAAAAATGATAAACTTACAATAATGTAAAAATACTCAGACATGACTTTTCTTGGTATGTATGCCTGTTAAGACAATTGGATTTTGTCTGTTAGACTTGGTCGCGATGTTTAACTAAAGGTTTATGATTTATTCCAGATTTTGTGGGTTAGGGTGTAAAAAAATACAACTCTGTTATCATAACGTTTAAATTTTTATTATGAAATTAAACAATTAAGTCCCAAATTTCTTGCCATTTATGTTAATAACAGTTTTTTTTTATCTTATAATCAAATTAAAATCAAAACCTTTTTTTTTTCAGTTTAACAATATTTTTTTAAATTCTAAACAACTCTGTTCCTTTCTGTATTTTAATAAAGTTAAATTCTACCCAAGTACTCCAAATATTTATTATAATAATGCTAACTATAAGATATGACCGTATAAATATGTAACAAATTAACGTATTGTTATATTACCGTATTATATTAACTAGCTTTTTATAAAAATCCTTAGTATGGCCTTTAAATATTTGGGACACAAAAGCAACAGAGTGGTAACGCAGTAATATAGTTGTTGTTTTTTTGTATCCTACTTGACTAAATTGCACTCGGTTGAGCTTGAGATCTTAATAACGTAAACAGGAGCTTAAATATAAAAATAACAATTAACTTTATGACTGGTATTTACCGATCTACAATTAACATTATAAAAGCAAAAATTAAATAATCCAGAAAGAATAATTGGAAAATAAAACTGCTCATTTTTCAATATGTTTAAAGGAGTATCAAAATGGTAGTATATTTTTTTACATTTACAGACTTTTTTAGGTTCTGGAACAATAGCAAGTAATCTATCAAAAGACACATAAGATAAATCAGACTCAAGTAACTTAAATTTTGTTGCAGGATGATCGATTAACTTAAAAAACAATCTTAACCACTTCATCTTCTACTTCAGATAAGGCCTTACTTAGATATACGTAGTCTTGTTTTATGGAGGAAATTTTAACCAGAACATAAACATCTTGTTTTATTTTATTAACGTGAATATTTTCCTTCTCGATCAAATCATCGTCATTTTGCTTTGATATGCTGGGTTGTTCTGCCAAATTACTGCTAGACGATTTTTCTTTCAATGATATTAGAGGGTCTCATCATCGGAGTCTGAACTGTAGACAATGTTGTAAATGCCTTTTGCTCGCTTTTGAGAAAGATTACAAATATTGGACAGAAAATTGCTGTCGCAAATGGAAGGAGTTAATGGTTCCACTGCAGTTTTCAAACTTTTAAATGGAACGTAGTGCTTGGGATTCATACAAGAGGAAAAGCCGCGCTGTGACAAAAACAACTCAAATTTCTATACTTTAGAACTCCAGCCTTTTCAGTGAAAACTTGATGGACTTTCATGGTTCCTAATAATGGCACGATATGCTCCGGGATATGATTTGAAATCTGTTCAATATTCTCATTGGTTATCAGATGTAGTCTCACTTTACTAACATCTTTCAAAGCAAGATAGAAATTTGTAGCATCAGATACATCCCTTCCACGTGCAACAAGTTGGTCAACTGTGCGTTTTATAAAACCGCCAATCCCATCTGCTGCACCCTGCTATGTCCCGCTTCAAAAAAATTCCATGTCACTTTAGTAAACTTATACTCGGCGAATAATTTTGTGCATATCAGATTAAAGTTCTGCTTTTGCCGGTATTGAGTGGCTGGGCCATCTGAGAATACGTGCAAGATATTAACTTCCGGATATTTGTCATGAATTGAAACAAAGATGGGATGAAGGTGAGCCCAGATTGCAGCCGGGTTGTGTGAAAGGTTTCCAGACACTGTACAAAACGATGTTACCTCTCTCTTATTATCTAAACCACGGCTATAAATCACTCCAGTATGCAATGATATTTGATTTCTGGAGCCCCCAAAATGATGTGATTGTACTTCTTCAAAACATTTACAACTACAATTTTCGCTAAAATCAACGTGAAGCGCAATTTCATTTATGGCCAACTCATCTATGCATTTTCTATAGCTTCTGTACTGTGTTTTAATGTAATATACATGTGCCTTTTAAATTCCTTTGCTTTAATTTCAAACTTATCCATCAAAGCCTTTCCTGTACTTTCTATCTCCTCTTTGATGCTTTTTGTGACTTTGAGTTTCTTTCCTGACTTCTCTATCACTTCAGTCTTAGTTAACCATTCAGGATATTTTACTATTATCTCTTTTTTTGATGTAGCATAAATAGTAGTTTTTGTTTGACATATAGAACAAACTCCTGTCATACATGCTGGTGAATCTGGATTACATACTTGGCTTACAATAATCTCGTTAAGATCTGAGGTTGGTATAATTTTGTTTTTACACAAAGCAATCGCCAAATATTGGATATTAATATGAATTTGACACAAACATGTATCTCTTGCAGCAACAGTTGGATGCAAAACATAGAACGGTCTATATCGTGCAAAAGTTTTGTAACTACACCTCAAGGTAGGATTTTCACGTTTAAAAGATAAATGAAGGTTCTTCATATTGTCGAGTAAGAAGCGCTTCTGTATTTTATTTTTCCACAGAGTAACGGTTTCTTTTTTTCCGGCAGTCACTCTTGATATGTCATCACGTTCAAAAAATTCCTTTATTTTGGTAATCAAAATCTTGTTCTTAAGCAAAGGCGGATTTTTACGTATGTAACCTTGGTTCACAGTTAGACATTCTTTAATGATTTGTGTTTTTTGCCTAGAACATTTAACGGCCTTCTCTTCAAATATCTTCTGAATAGAAAATTTCTCTTTCCGATTTATGACATTTTCGTATCGTTTTTTAATAGCACTTGATAATATCTCAAATTTCTGTTGATTTGCTTGACTAATATCTTAAATTTTAGATTTTTTCCTTTTTTTTCTATTGTATCTTTTTTTTTATACTTTTCGTATCTCTTGTTTATTGCTTCTAATTGTTCCTTTAATTTTATGCAATCTCTAATTAACTTCGATCTATTCCTTTTTACTAACTTTCTACCGAGAGAAGCTGCTGATGTGATGGAGCTAGGGGTATTTTCATGGGAAATAGACAGCCGGGGCGTAAGCAAACGATGATTAGCATTTTTATTTTTATTAACTTGATTATGACCTGAAGGGGCGAGACTATTTTAACTATAAGGCGATGATTCTGAAGTGTGCATAATACTACGAAGCGCTCTGACCTTATCTTTCCGTCTAGCATTTGCCGATCGCCATTTCTTTTTATTGCTCGATGTTCCCGTGTTGTCAAATCCCGTACTAAGAGTTTGTTTACATGGTATCTCTCTCTCGATCTTTTCTTTTAGATTCTGCTTCCTTTTCTGGATTATTTTTACGCCGTTCTCGGTATCGTCGCTGCTTCTCAGCTGGCGTGAGAGGCATTTCGAAATCGCAACTAAAATTTACAGTATCCTGTAACAATGTTTGTTAAGTTTATTAAAATATACACATTTTATATATACTTATGAAGCTTATGAATTCAAGAAAAACCGACTATTACGAAAAATATCGTTTGATACTTACATAAAATTCAAGTCAAAGTTAAAGAATATAGGCATACTTAACTCTGTTACTTTATTAACAATTCTGTTACTACGCGCCGGTAACAGAGTTGCGCAGTAACAGAGTAGTAAATTCACTTTCCATAACACATAAGTCTTAAAATAAAGCGTAAAGTACATTTTTTCCTTTCATATTTAGAATAGTGGCCTCTTTGACAACATACTGAACCTAAAATAATGAAAGATACATTGATTTACTTATGTAAATAGGTGGGTAACAGAGGAGATGCACAATAAAAATACGCAGCCTATTCAATGCCTCGCGGTCGACTGACACCTATTATACCCCTCCTTCCGATCTACCGGTCAACTACGATGAATACAGACATCTCGTCCAAACTAGTACAAACTCTAAACAGCGCCATCTCTATTTTAAATTGTGATTTACTCAGTAACATAGTATTTCAAACAGTTTCTAATAATACGCGGGACAAAGTTTAAAAAATATAGTTATTAGGTAAATTTTGATACTTACCGCTTTTAAGACATATTTTATAAGTATTGACAATACTCTGTTTATAATAATAATTAATTAAAGGTAAGTTGACATCGTATAAAATGAAATGATTTGATTTTGAGTTTGGAAGGAAAATCACTCTGTTACCAAAAAAGACCACAAACTAAAGTTTAAAAAATAAGTCTTTATTTTAGTAATCAACGTTTATTAATGTGATGTATTTTGTATTTATTATAAAATTTGTAAGAGGTTATGTGATTATTACTAATAAAAAAAATTAAACATTTGAGGGACTTGTTTACCGCAAAATTTGACAATGAGTCATATATGTTAATATAATAAAGAGATAGTGATTTTGTGAGTTTGAGCAAGTATATACGGAAAGTAATATCCGAAATCACGTCACGTGTATTTGTGAAATTCTTTTACCATTTTAAAGATACATTTATCTGGACTGACATAGACTATACATATATCAATTGCATACGTATAATTAATTAATGATTGCGAACGATGCCGGTACGAGGCGATAATATTAAATAATTTGATTGATTAATTACTCGACTGATATGAGAATATGGGTATGAGAATTCGATTTGAAGTCTTCTATTTACTAAATAAGATTAATTGCCAATCAATACCATTTATATTATGAAGTGAATTATGGAGATTTTATTCCAACATAGATACAGTCGGCCTTTTCATGTTTCAGAAAATGACATTTTAAAATCCTCTAAATTACACCCCTAACTTTCTTAGGGTTGAACACTGTATTATGTAGCCTATGTAAATCCGAAATGTACACCTTTCAAGTAATTAAATATTTTTTCAACTTAGTGCCGTGGTTTCGGATATTACCCTCCATATTTCCAATTAACAGTCTCTATTAATACCATTACTATAAATATTGGTATGGATATGAAAATAGATACATTCCAACCATACTTTAAACAGCTAGCTGTATAAAAATAAAATTCCTGAATTTCGGATCATATGAATCCAATACTACGGTCGATATTTTCATACTTCCTCATTTAACATTTTTCCGGAAATATCAGCCGAAGTCTTTAGGGGACTGTCAAGAATTGCATGCATTTAAATTTCAACTTTCACACTAACGTTTTAAAGTACTTTATCGTGATAAATATTTTTAAATGTGACGATCATAAGTCGTATCGAGAAATGACAGTCGTAAATATATCATGATACGGATATGAAGCAGTAATCTCGTGTCTGCATATGTGAGTGAGTAACATTTGTCTTGTGTTAATATAACTTCAGATATATATTCGAAGCCTATATTTAAGTAAACCATACCAAAGCAATTGTACAATTATGATTACTATGACGAAATTTTGTCTAGTATTAGAGTTTTTATTGTATATTGTATTTTAATTAGCTTAGATTGTAGAACGAAGCACTGATTATAATTATTTTATTAAGATATACTCGGTTTATTAAAATTCCTGTGTTCAATTCTACGCGATAGCTTGTTTATTGAAAAGGCTATCAGCTTGACTTTAACTAGTACCCCTTTTCAGAATTAAGTCTGATAGCGCTTTATTCTGTTTCAAAATTACTGTTAATATATACATTTATCTTTAAATTTAATTCATACTTATCATTTCTTCTTCAGACGCGTGCACGCAGAACAGCGAATCTAAGAGTACCACTCGCATGCAGCTGAAACTGACGTTTGCTTGTAGCGCCATCTACAATGTACCCAAGATAGTGTATTTAATATACGAGAAGTACAGGGAAGTAAATAGTGCGTGCATTCATTACTAAGCAGAGGACGGCATAACCCGGCCATACCGACGCCCTTATTCGTACGCCTCCTACGACGAATGTTCAAATGTTCAAAAATGTCATATAAGATATCCATTATTAGGGCTTTAGTTGGCTTACATTCGAGATTAGCAACTTTTTTGGGTTATTTGTGTGTAAAAGCTCGTATGGTGGATTCGATAACAAAAGTACTCTAAAGTAGGTATGTGAATGAGCTGTAGTATAAATTTTATATAATTTATAGGTCGCCCAGCGGCCGCAACTAATTGTTCATTTTTTTTTTTAAATTTCGAACGTTTTTTGTTTATTATCATAACATACATTTTTCTTTTAGTTTGTTCTATTACGTCTTCAAAATCTTCGCATAACATTACAGTTCAGCTCACATATGACAATGTTTCCGAATTTCGTGCGTAGCTCAAGTGGGTCCCGATCCTACTGCGTCGGAATGCACTAATACTTCCTTTTCTTTATTGCATGCTGTTCAATACCTCTACTCTGTTATACCTTAAACAACAATTTCAGTATGTATATACGAAGCATGACAGTGATGCGATCCTTTCGCCCGCTCACAACGAATATTTTTTTACGCACTTCCGAACCAGTCTTCCGACTTTTATAAGAATCCTTTACTGTTTTTGGCTACCTATGGATTTTCCTTACAACTTCTATCGTGCACTTTTTTATTGTTCCTCTGGGAGTTTCTTTCAATTCGTTCCCTTACTCTACTTCTACATTATGCGTATTTGTAAATTGTAAGTAAATCGCGCCCCTTCTTCTTTCGTACGCATGTTCTCTCTGCCTTGGGTTGTCTGTAAGAGAACACTTTTAGGATACGACTGCCAGTGTTGCCTTATGTATTTATTTTTTCTGTATATGTATTGTTTTTTGTGTAAAATAAAGTAATTTTTATTGTATTGTTTTATAAATTTCCTACGTTCAATTTCTATAATATTTTATCGATTGTTGGACCACAAACTGATATGTTTGTGACATTGATAAATTAAAGTCATTCCCATTTTGAATTTCTCACTGATTTTTTAATGTTTTAAAAAACTTCTTAAACCAGATTTCCCTGCGGGGGATTAAATTAATTATATATTTTTCAATAACACCAAAGCTTGTCAACAGCTACCAAACAAAACAAAAATGAAGAAGTTTTTTTAAAAGGGGTACAAAGGTTTTCCTGCACTTATTAATATGATTAACATAAGATTAGTCATTTTTAAAACATCTTTTTTCCAAATTTTTTTCATTGATAACCTGAACAGTATGAAGAATAATTTATATACAAATGACGCTGATGTATTCAAAACTTAATACATTACACGATCCATTAAACACTTCCCTAGACCTTTAACATTATAATTCGTTTTATGACATCCATTACTTTACCTTACCTACTACCTACGCTACCTTTTCACCATGTCCACCATATGCAAACGTTTCGTAGGAAGTCGTTATATTTCCCTACAAACTATCTCGCACACACACGCGTAAATGCACTCCGCGGCCCAGACAGATCGACGAGCCCACAGTGCGAGAGAGAAAGATAACAAAAGACAGTAGTGAGAGTAGAATAACAGGGTGGTATTGACCTTGTGCGGCATGACGTCAGCCGCGACCCGGGTGCAGCTATCCTTCGTCGCGCTATACTTGTGTGCGTGAACCAGACCCTGAAAGCTAGGAAAATCGATGTGTGCTTGAATCTTACTCCAAGTGCCGTAGAGTGTCGGAATGTAGGTGTATAGTCTAGTAGGTGTGTCCGCATGCAACAGGCAAGTGTTAGTGTGTGTGTGACATTGATTTCTGTGCACGCAACAGGCGCTTCGTGGGTCGGTGTAACAAAAGAAACAATATTAAGTTCTATAACGGACAGTTATAGAAAAATATTATTTTTAAGAAATTTTATTTTCTATAAAAATAAGACAGAATTATTAGTAAATGGCTTCACATTTGCGTTTGGTCAATAAATATTATCGTTGATGGAACTTACTCTTGGGACTAGACTTTTTTTCTTACCTTCTTTTCATTTCCTGGCCGACAACACATCAGTGATACCTTTGGCTGCTGATGCTACCTTTGGATAGCTGATGTGCATGGGCGACGATGACCACTTACCATCAGATGGCTCGTCCGCTCGTTTGTCGGCTATTACCATAAAAAAAAAGACGGAAGCATTTATGATATTTTATCACGAAACCAACTGTCACCCATCCGTTTCCCGATAGCTGACGCGGCCATCGCTATCTAGATCGACCATTTACGACCGTTACATGACGGGCTATTAGTGACCCTGGTCGATAGTACAAGTACTTCGGTCATGAAATAATATTATCCCGGCGTATTAACGCACGTCGCTCAATAGAAAATATACCTACATCGATAATAATGTGGGGTTTCCTCTCCTACATTACTATATCAGTTAATATATTAGTCCATCACAGTAGTCAAGGGGATTTGACAGAGTTCACAGACCTTTTAGACATTATGGAGAATGTTTAGATGTATACAGATTTCCTCACGATGTTATGTCGAAGAGATCGATCGAAGTGATAGTTAAAATATTTAAAACATAAAAAAAAGTGTATGCATTCAGGATTCGAAGTTGAATCGCTCTTGCGGAAGATCACTGTTCAATCCAACAGTGCTGTTTTTTAGAAAAAAAAAAAATGGCTTTTTATGATAAAAATAAAATAAAGTAATTAAAGTGTACTAAATATTAAAGTCAAATTAATTTCATGTGAACATGATGTTCTTCTTCTATTATTCTTTAAATTAACGTTATAATATTTTATTTATTGAATTTAAAATATGGGTATTAATTATATATGGGTATTATAATTTCTGTCACGTGATTATTTTGAAATTGAAAAGTTTTGCAGTGACTTTTCTGTAACAACTGGTGCCATCTTTTGACAGCTTATAGTTAACTTTATTTTATATATTTAGTACTGTAGCGTTTACTTTCAAAATTTTAACCTGGAAAAAATAAAACAATTAGTTTTTGAAAAATAATTATTTATTGCAACATCGTTATTTACAAAATGCCCTAACTTTTACCATAAATTTAATACATATCAATTAAAACATTTTTTACATGCAAAGATTTTTTAAAATACCATGAATATTTATTTTTTTACATATTCCTAAACATCATAGCAGAAATTATCTAATTTCATTAAAATACATGAAGTACCTTACAATTTTTTTGCTTAGGATCACAATTTTATGACAATATGACATTCAGTTGTTAAATTTAGCTTACCTAAATAAAACATTTAAATAAAAAAATCTCTCTTATTACTTATAATGATGACTGCTACTTAGTGAAACGAGTCGGAATGTTACATAATTATCACATTCTTAAAAATAAGTACAATGATTATATCCTAATTATTGTTTTGAAAAAATTTGCTAATCTTACAAGTGTCACTATCAAATTGAACGTAACGCCATCTCTTGGGCATTTAAGAAAGCTTAAACAAACATTACAAAAATACATAACTTGAGGAGTACTTAGCCCTATTATTATTATTATTAGATTATAAACTTTTTTGTATAAAAATATAAAATTTATGGCATGCCATTACGCAAAGGTACTTACTATCAATGGGTATTAAGTATCACTTATTCTAATTTTAAAATCAGTTCATAAAATGTTGAAGATGGAAACACTAAAGTCTTAATGCTAATGGAAAATTAAACATGCAATTAATCATTTAGTAAATATCTAGATAAGAAATTGAATTGCACCTTAATATTCACTCATGCCTGTATTATAAGTTATAACTCTATAACTATTAAGAATACGATATTTAAAATTTTCAGTAACAGCTAAAGGTTTTGTTAAACTATTAAAACTGTTAATTTTTTTACTTATTTTGTGACTATTCATGCCTGAGCCTAAAATGTTAGTTTGTTTGAGTTCGTACATATATTTGAGCTGTTTCTCATTATCAGTAAACTTCAACTACACAAAAGTTAGGCTTATTAAAATAATACATTCAAATTATTCCCTTTAAATAATTAAAATATCATATTAATATAATATTTTTCTAAACTATATGCTAATCTCCGGTGTTTCACATTAAATAGTAGCTTATATTTATATTAAAAATATAATTTGAAGGACATTAAAATACAAAGATGTATGTTTCGTGTCTAGATTTCCGCGTGCCTGCCCGTATTCGATATTACGTACGGTGTTTTTTAAATGCGATTCTTTAATGGCCAGCACCGAAGCTCGACCACTACCAATACTTGGACATCCATTATGTAAATTTAAAATTTATGTCAAAGGCATTCTCATGTCTTTAAAAACAAGAATGTTTGGACATGAATTCGCAGTAGTTGTTGTGTAATGAGAGTAAGAAAAGAAATATCTTTGGGAGTTTTGGCCGCTATTTTTCCGGGGCCAAGGTTAAGGGGTAAGGGGGGGTAGAGATTAGGGGGTAAGGTTCTTTTGAAGCAACGGCGTAATTTGACTTTCGAAAAGCGTTTGTAAAAACCAACAACACATAAATTACATTTTATTTAATTTTACTTTTCTACCATTTGCTGCTGGTTAATGGTTTTATTAGCTGTAACTGCATTTTCGTTTTAATAAACAAAGATAGATATACATTTCTATCGATGAAATTATTCTATGGCTCCGATCTATCGCCTACAAAGATATTTAAGGATAGGAAAGTATCGTTAACCAGCAGCGTTGGAAAAATAGTTTATAGGATAGGAACCGAATTTTAAAATTCGAGTTCAATTTAGAGGGATTTTTAAGTAGTATTTATTATCAGTGCTTCATAGGATGTGGTTTTTAAAAAGGTCAGTTTATTTTTAAACTTAACTCTTATTTTTTAGATGTTTGTCCATGTTTAAAGAAGGTTATTCATTGTTTTTAAAAATCCGATATTTTCTTCAATGTTAAAATGTATTTACCTCATTCCTTCAAGAGCAAGCATCACACCGCACTAAGCCGACTTCGTCACAGTTCATGCACTTGAGGGCCACAAACTCAGCTGTGAAGTGGTTTCGATGGAGACTCTTCTTGGATCCGTTGCATATCCGACACGGAAGGAGACGGAAACCTCCGCAAATTTGGCACGTGTTACAGGCATCTGGACTCTGAAATATAAAAAGAAGCCGATTTATTTCAATTATAAGTAATAATGCGAAGCGCAAAATGAGTTCATGAAAACCAAGAAAGGTTCACAACCTTACTGAAACGTAATGGTGTTAAGCAGCTGCGCGCACGGTCAGTTGTTGTATGTGTGACCAGTACTGGTAAATTACGTGTTTTCGAGTCTTTAACAGCACGTTAACCCGTCAGTTGAAGTTGTTATAGATAACAGTTTTTAAGTTACATTCAGTCAAGGAACCCAAAAACTTCGATGAGTGGTTGGTTACAAATCCACGAATTTGAAAGAAAATAGTGTTTTAAGATTTGCTTTGTAATTGTCATATGTTGATTTACAGGATGTCCTGAGGAGATTTTTGCGCAGGTCATTTTGCTCAATGTACAACATTTTTGAAACGGTAGTAGGAGCGAATAATTTACGTGCATAACTGTATTTACAAAATACACAACTAATTATGAATAAGAAATTGAGTTCAAAACATATTTAATAATAACAATAAATAGTTATAAACATTCACACACACTCCGGCTCTAGGTTTAACCTGTGTTATGGGTGGCTTAGATTGGTACAATTATGACATCACAGATAACCATGACTTGATAACAAACATTTATTTGTCACATAAAAATTTGTCTCGATTGTGAATTGAACCCGGGACCTCTAGCTCGGCATGGAGAGTAACTACGAACTGGACTACGTTGTCAACTTAATATAGCCAATCTATGAATATCGCTGTACAGAAGATGAGCGTCCACAAACGAGCACCCGTTCGTTAGTTGGATAATCTTCATACCACACAGGCTTACTTCCTAACGAACTAACATTTTAAGCTCCTATAACAATGTAGTATATTTTCAACATATTCCACACTTCTACCCCGGGGACCACAAGCTTTACTTGCTACTAATAACTACAAATCCTTATTTATAAATAGGTACAACCTTGTCCGAAACAATTGTTAGTATTTTAACGACCGATTTGAAAATTTCAAACTTATATAATTCTCGTTTGATATGGCTCATTTATTTGACTCCTACATTTCTGACATGCGCTACATATTAACCGATGGTTGACATTCGGGCAAAAAAATTAACAGTTGCTATTACATTGTGGTCAAGGTAATTTACCAGGCTTTACCTTAATTTTTATATGGTGACACCATTTAATAATGTCAGGATTGATGTGTCCTTATTGAGGTTACTAACATAATTTAAACAGGCAACGCGAACGTGAGAATGCTAAGAGCGACTGAGGTGGATTGAAAGGTAGCTAATTAAAATCAAACGCGACAGAGGAGATAATATTCTACTTGCGACCCGCCAATTATGGATATACGAATAAGGCATACGAAGTCCGTTATTACAATATTGTTCACTAAAGAAGCAAAGTAAATAAGGTGTCGTAGTCAACCATGTTAGAACAATTTGTGAAGGTATTCACCACAAATTGTGGTTTTTTCATTTCATTTATTATGTATTAGCATTTATTGAACGTTCGTTTGCGGTGTGTTCGCAGTTTTCTTTTAGAAAAGCGATGATAGCACTATCGTTGAGACGATAACTCGATTGAAATGTAAAATTGAATATTTCCAAATAAGAGTCAGACGAATTTCCAATATTGTCAAAGAAGAACGAACGACTTGCTCCTTTAACCTTTTGGAATGACATCGTAATTTGGAATGCTGATATATTCGCTAAATAATAATAAGAGTACAACTCATATATACCGCCACTATCGAGAGTGTTGTTTTCATGTGAACATGCAAAACACAAAGAAAAAATAAGTTAGCTGATAGGCAGTAATAAAAAAGTCGCGCTGTGTATTTCATGAATTATGCATAAATATTCATTCACACATACGTTTAGTATCAGAGTAAGTTTAAACTGAAACTTGAATTCAGTTTGTTGGAGATTCCATTTAAGAAACATGAGAATACGTGACTCTCGATCGCCGCAGCAGATTCTCAGATCGCCAACATCTCCTCTAAGTGGTGTTTTCATTGGAAGATGTTTGCAGAGCGTTGTGTTTCTAGTATATAGTATATCAGTGCTAGGTTTAAAGAAAGACGCTGGGCGATCGCATCTCTTGTTTGTCAGGAGCATAAATTACAAGACTAACGACAATGTTTTATTTTAACAAGTGATTAAACTTTTTGCAATTAATTATAGAATATGTTAATAATGTAACATCTTCAGGGTTTCTGTACAGCTGATAAGGCACAACAATAATCTTATCAATCACGTTTATATCTATGTGGTTTTGTTTATCAGAGATTGTTGCTTTTAACATAGATGCGACTAGTCCTATAACATCCACTTGCGTATGATTGTCTTCCTGTCAGTAATACCAAATTTTCTGCAAAATTGTTGGCCGGAAGAAGTTGAAATTTTAATACATAAATAAGCAAATAAATAAAAATTTATATCAAATTTAAGACCTGCCTAGAAAAAAATAATAAAATAATAGAAGAATTTAATTTATAATAACAAGCCCTCCATCTACTGTGTTGGTTGATTTTTATATTACTTTTAATGTCCATAAGAAATCAAAATGAGCACGCAGTCGACAATTTCCGAAGACCTTAGTGCAAATGACTTCGGAATTGTCCAACAATTTCTATGTAATGACAACAACCCATCCGAAGAACTTGCCCTTCGAATGACGAAATGGCACCCTGGCAGTGGTCACTCATACATTTACTAATGGTGCTCGAAGTTGCTTAACCCACTGCATCATATAACGCTTACGATTGTGACAAGCCGTCAAGGTCTAGCTACTCTCAATGTAGCAAATACTGCAGCCATACTTTGCCATTGTGTATGAAGTGAGTAATGGATAAACATCTTGCTGACGGATGTTTTCGTTCTCATACATGAGTGAACTCATGGATTGAACCATCCGGCCGCCGGCATATCGACAAAAAGTCGGAATAGATAGAATTATTTTATGTAGATAGTTTTCGTGTAGATTAACATTTTCGTGTAGATTTACATTTCCTTCACATATATGCAATAGGTGCAATGGACTGAAATTTTACCTATGTCTCCTGTTCAATTTATGATCCGATATTCGTACTTTTTTTTTGATAGCCAACAAACGAGCAGATGAGACACCTGATGGTAAGTGGTCACGGTCGCCCATGAACTTCAGGAAGACCAAAGGGATCACTATGGCCAGTAATAATATAATGACTTAGTAATAATATTAAGTATTCTAGGCCGCCTAAAAACGGCTTGAAGACTTATACATTATAATATAAAAATAAATAATTAATTAGTCAAACTGTTGCATGCTCGTCGCGTACACGTTTTTCATAATATTCTCAGAGGCAAGTGAAGTTTGATACTTATTTTCCTACAGTGCTAACCTTAACCTCTTTTCCCATATTCATATAAGAGATCCAGCACGGTACATTAAAGAAAATGTCACGCGTTATTTGAAAACAGTTTTTGTAATTAAAAAAAAATGGAAACGTGTATAGCTTTTGAAGAGAAGACGTCCTATGCTGATCGTATTACCAGCCAGCTCGGACATGGAGTTTCCTCTTTAGTTGAATCTTTGCTAGCAATTACCTTTACTTCTACCGTAACGTAGTTGCAGTATAGTATGTAACTATTCCATTAAAATTTTGGTTCTGAATGTTTAAAAATAATATTACACCAGCCAAAACTAGTTCGGAGTGCATTGGAAGCTGTTTACTTAGCCGAGTATCCATGGAATATCGACCGAGCTCTCAAACACGAACTCTTACTTGCTACAGAATTATCGCTGCATTGCTTACGTTAAGTTATCATGGTTAAAACAAATAGCTCTCTGTAGCAATATGGTTGTCAAAACTGAATATTAAATAAAGCTAGTTTTTTATTTTATTTGAATAAATAACGAGTGAATTGTATAAGGTTGGTTAAAACTGTTTATAATACGATGTAGCAGTTTGTAAATTACTTTTAAATATTAACGTTCATAAATATGTTTAACGCATACAGAAGAAGAAAGTACATGAAACAAGAAAGCAAATAGTAATAACCCGTAAAAAGAAAGTCTCAGAAAAAGGTCTAGCACATATTTGATAAACGTAACGCGCGCGCGCAGTCTTTCAGCGCGTGGCAGAGGAAAAGTCGAGGAGGTATCGAACGAGATTTTCGATATTGGGTAGGTATTAGTAGGTAGGTATCGATTTAGATATATATATCTCTCAATACTTTTCATCGCGATACTCAATACTGAGTACTTAATGCCACACCTTTACTTTCACACTTACCCGGAAGTAGTCATACAAATCGCCGATATCGAGTGTCGATCGAGTAGGTATTTTATTTTCGCATTTTTAATTTAGCTACTGTCAACTATATTTTTTATAAAATGCGTATTGCAACACTCAGAAAAAAACATTTTATGGCAATGACGATGAAAAAAAGAGGGCTCAGATGAGAAGAAAATGAAGAGTTTTAATTCTAGAAAAGACATTTGGCGCTTCCTTTTTTTACGTCAAAATGTTTTTTTAAAAATTAGCAGAACGTTGCATTCCACTTAATTTCCTGTAGCATATTGGAGCAGAGGTGAAATAATTTATACGATAGTAGGGAATATGCATATTCTCTTCATATTCTTATCAACAATCTTTATTGCTACAGGATGACGCCTATAATATTATTTTAATTTAAAGGTTTTATAATAACAATTAATAAAAAGTGGAAAAAATACGGGGGAAAAATATAAGAAATCATCTTCTTAATTAATTATATATTATCTTTCTTAAAGTTCAATTGTAATTATTATATCAGGTGTATTTTTTGTCATACATTTGCATACAAGGCATAAGATACTACTTCTAAAATAGTTTCATATTTTACTTCAGACTTTTTAACAGCATGAAGTTAATGATAAAATATTATTTTAGTACTAAATATAAACAGAACATTCTGATCTTGACGCAGACGCTGACATCACCACGAAGGGCGCCATAATGGCAGCCTTTAGAAGGCCCAAACAATACCGCAATTAGAAAATAAATTATAGAATCATAAATGGTGACTTTATTTCGATGGAGATATTCATTAATAGTGCCAGTGTCAAATGCTTTACATGTTGATAAATACCGCATGGAAATCTATGCAACAGTTTTTAATTATTTTTATTATTATTATATTACATTATCCCTTTCAAACAGACATTATAATTTATTTTACATTTTGTAAAACCATTTTGATTTTTTTAAAGTTGGTATACGATTCGTAGGTAATTATTGTCTAGAATCTAGATTAATAAAATATCTATATTGTGGAAATAGTTAACTCGTTAAGACACATCACTAGTATATATATCGAAGATTACATATATAATGATAGATATTAGTACTCAAGGGAAACGCAGTAAATACCTAAATAGTAGAATTTAGCAAAATTTTTTTATTGCCACTTTGTTAAGAAATAACACGATAGAGGTGCAGTTGTTGGATGACTGCGCATATCCGGTCCTTAGGGCGTTCTTGCAAAAAAATTTGTCACAGATATTAAAGTGAGCTCGAAAAAAACCATTCTGGGAAGTTTTGACAATGATTGATCGCTAAGTACGTCACTAAAGCCTCTTAAAGGTATTTGAGCACAATGAATACGTTGTATTTTCGGCAGGTTAGCGGCATTTAAACTTTTATACATATTTATTTTGCAATCTATGCAGTTTCAACACTATTTTTATAGTTCAATAGACAATCTAGTTAGGTCTGTCGGTGTAGCTGTTTGATGAGCTAAAGGTACTATGTTTCATCTTCGATTAAAACAAACAGTTAATTGAGGGGTATTTATGTTTTAAAAATGACTGATAGTGTCATCGACATTTGAGTACATTATAGATTAAAGGTAAAACATTTCAACTTTTTGCAATTACCTTGTCTTACCTTTATTACCTTGTCTTATTAGCATTTTTATTATGAATAAAAGTTGCGCTATTGATATAGTGACACTCAGAAAAAACTATTTTATATAGTAAAAAAATATACTTTTTAGATCCAATCTAGTTTAATCGGAATAAAACATTTTTCTACTTTTTCTTCAGGCACTCTACGGAATGTGCTGTCGCGTCGTATGTCGTTCTAATCCATCACCGAGAGCCAGCTGGCGTCAAAAGATTTTCGCCATATGTAATTTTACACGTGTTTCTTTGATTTTCGTTTTACGTTTAGAAATAAATACTTTAAAATTATCCTTCATCAGTGACTCATTAAAACGAACATTGTAATCCCTTTGAGAGGGAAATATATTTAGTAGGTGATTTTAAGCACTCAGTACGCTTAATAAGTTAGGCTTTGAATATATCATTTAAACATCTAAGTAAAGTGCTATAATAATATTATAAAAAGACCGTGCGAATTTCGTGAATTTATGCGAAGGACAATCTCTGAAACCACAGCACCTTTCGGAAAAGAAATTCCACCGTTTGAAAGTTACATTATTGTACAAACACATGGACTACATACAAAAATTTGTTAAGAGTTATGATGATATTCACTTTGTTTATAATTTGTTCATATTGATATAATTATGGATATAATTCATCTATGTTTCCCGGATTTGTTCTAATTAACAAGGCGAGCGAGAGTATCAGGAAAGGGGCTTTCAAAAATGTTCGGGTTTGTGTCAGGGTAGTCCCGATTGGCTGAAACATAAGCAATAAATAAAGTTAAGCTTAAATTCACAATCGTTTTTTCAGAGGTGACCGGGGAAAAAAAAGACAAATCCATTCAAATGTCCGGTATTTAGAGTTTTTGTCCGGCGTCGAAAACTAGGTGATGGCAGATCTAACTAAGATACATAATTGTTGTACATACAGATGACCATCCTATTAAAATCCAAATATGTAAAATAAATATATTTATTTATTTACTAATTTTATACATTTATATTCGTTATTTTGTTAGGACAAATTGTTTGACCTTTTTGCATTCAATCTTAAGTTTTTCTCCCTGTTGCTATTCATGAACCTATCTTTCCATCTTGAGGTAGTACGGAAGAGTTTGTTTTCTGCAATAAGTTTTTTATCGTCTCTTTTTTATCTTCCATTCTTGTAACATTTTGTTTTTTGGTATACAGTAAAGATATTCTATATTTTACGTTACCTTTGAATATTTAATATAGTACATGGAAAACTTCTTCAATTACCTTATAAGGCTTCAGCATTTTTCTCAGTTCACCGCTTTCGTTCAACTTCTCAATCGTATCTGCGTCCTGAAAATCAGAAAATACATTTTAGAATACTCTATAGAGAAAATATAATACGTAGAAGTTTTACTTTAGGTTGTAATATCAGAATGCCGATCTCGTTTTCATAATCAGCCATCCGTACAGACCATCCCAGCATCTCTGAAGTTGGTGCCATGTACCGATTTGCAGTTATCTACTCACGCGGCAAGTCGTGACATTAAAAACATAATTATTATATTTCTTTAAGCGCAAAAACATGTTAGCAGTTGCATTCTCGTTGTACATCGTTGGATCAAACGCACACGTTGGACAAAATCGTTGGATATCGTAGTTTGGAATGATCTACATTCTCAGTTTTCAATGAATTGAATATATTAATGATAGAGTATTACTAAATTATTTGTGGTTTCTCATATCAATTTTTTTCAGTAATTCACCCGTCTCTCTGAAATCTTCGCGCCCCCTAAGGGTCGTTATCCACCATTTACCAGAAAGCCTGTATAAAAAGATTCTTGTTTCTTTGTTCCATAAGTAGGTACGTACGTACCAACTATTGTAAAACTTACCATTGAATAATGATAATAATGTTTACTAACTCAAGTAGAAATTCAAACAATATTCAACAGTAACCGAAAAGGTATTTTAAAATAATTCCATTTTTTAAAACCTCAATATACCAGCTTTAGAAATATTATGAATAATGTAATTTGTAATATATAAAATAAACAGTCTGGAATCTTGTAAGGTTAGAATAAAATTACTGAAAACAATAAATAACAAAGAGAGTTATAAAAAGCCAATATTGGCTGGGCCTAATAAGTATTTTATACCAACTACGAGTACACTAGCAGTGTGGTAATACGTAAGTAAATTAAAATACCTAGATATATATAATTATCGAATCTCATAGTTCAAAATCACTGCCGATTTCATGGTAACATCTTTACAGTAGTTATGTTATTGTATGGTTTATTTACCCATTTACTACGGTTACGGTATTCCTAAATCATAAATGGTTAACGGTATTAAATGGTTAAATTATATCTAGCTTTGCAATGGATTTTGAACTCAAAGATTCACGAACTTCATTTTGAGCATGCACCAGACTTATGAACTTAGTTTTTATAATAATAGTTGGCGTACGAGCAGAAGGCCACACGGTGGTGTGTGGACACCGACACGTTATCAACTAAGCAAGAAGAATTGACATTTGTATACTGATTTTAAACTGTTGGATATTAAGATCATTAATTTACTTGTTGTGAAAATTCTGCAGGCACAGGTCCATTTCACGAAAAATATCAACCATAAGATAAAAACATATTAAATTTCTAAATCAAAATTCTAAATCTAAAGTCTAAATTTGTCTAAAATAATATATATATATATGATTTTGATACTGCTCTACACATATATATTCACATCTGCGTCCCACGCTATCTATAACGTTTAGAAACCTGGATCACCTGAGCTCAGCTGTACCTAGCCTCGTATTACAACACGTGAACAGGTGCTATATTTATCGGTACATACGATCATTTCCCTTTTAGCTTTTAGTGAGGATAGAACCGTTAGAGCGCGTTTACATTTCACTTTTATATAATAAATAAATATTTTTTGTTAAAACATTTTTGGTAACAATCTATAAACAGAAACCTAATACATTGATAGTAATTTGGTAAATAATTATTGTAATTGAGTAGTACGTAATTACTGAATCACGAACGTACAGAAAGTAGGTAGTAATTACACACTGACTGTATATGATACAACTTATCCGATTGGCCAGATATCACAGTTTTTTTAATCAAGGGTGAAATGTTATCTTTTATTGTTACGTTTTCCTGTGGCAGTGAATCAGACTCAGTTAAAGATCGTCTATCGCGTTGCAGAGACCAATGAGAGACTAGCTTTACAGGTAGAGACATAGAGAAATTAATTTAGCGTAACAGAGAAATTGTTACTGCTCGCCGGTAGCCCGTCGGCACGTTTGACGGCTATTGTAATAGCCTCTACACTCGGAGATGACTTTCATCGATGACTCGTAGGGTCTCGTATAGTGGTAGAGTAACAACAGTAAAATAACACATTGCATGCGTTTAAGATAGATAGATTACTTATATGTCGACAGTCGACAAATCTCATGTATAATTTTATGAACGGTAAAGACGCGCCTTTACCTTGTTAATGGCTTACGTAAAACGAGAAGTTTTTTGACGTAAAAGAATATAAAAAAGATAGGGGTAAGGACAAAATATCCAGTTACTAACTGTTTGAGGTAATCGTTTTTTATTTGTATTAGAAATATAACAAAAAAAAAATCATCATTACAATGTCTGATAATTATTTAATAGTGATTTCTGGAGCATAGATCGAAATCACTATTGATTCTGCTAGCAAACTGTAATGTCACTATCACAAAACCATATTTTTGTTCTGTATATAATAATATAATAAATTGCCCTCGCTTCCGTTCAGAAACTACATGTTATGCTTTTAAATACTGTCAACATCAGAAACTATTGTTACTCGTTTATATCAGGCGTGAAATAATTTTAATGATTGCTCCATTATATGTTTCAAGGGATCGGTCTTTTCAGTTCTATCTTTGTTGCAATAGCTGCGTAAAAGTAGTAAAAACTTTTTATTCTATCTTTTCACAAATAATAAAACTGATTATATTTTCTCTTCCATAATCAGATCTACATGATGATCTATATGATGAGGTGGGAGTGGACATAACTATTACAGGAAAGCGCCATGAATGGCGGGAAAAGACAAAGTGTGCCGATCCCAGGTAATCGGAGAAGGCAAGGCAGATGATGATGAATTACCAGATCTATATCCCAGCATGAATATTATACTAGATACTTCCCAGCATTACTAGTTACAAATATGACAAGTAGCAATTAAATCTGTGCAGTGGTTTCCGCGTGATACTATACTATATAAAATTTAGTGTCTGTCTGTATATTTCATTTTCTGTCAAATTTCGTGATTTCGTTTTTTGTCTGTCTCTAGGAAAAATGCAGGAAACTATTTGGCTTCTACACGCAAAGAACCTATTTTAAAATTACCAAAAAATATTAACTAATTCGTTCCCTTTACATTTTTATTACTATTATTAAAATGTCTACATTTCTATGGTGCGCATAAAGAAGCAAATATAATTAACAATTGGTAATTATGAGTATTGACGTTCACTTGGAAATAATAGCGGTACTTAGTAAAAAATTCAGCTCTCACTATTATACGACGTATTAGGAAAATTTGTCATTACTTAGCCGTGGTTCACATGTACGATAAAAACCCTATAATGATTTATCAAACTGACAAGTGAGCGGCATTTTATCCGTAGGATAATGGAGGGACGAGATGGTACTTTAAAAAATAATTGAGACATATACATATATATATCTCATTCTTTTACAGATTGCCATTAGTAAAGAAGAGCCAATCTTGTGAAAGTATTTAAATTAACAATGTTACTAAGGCCACAATAGCCCGGATCACTCCTTAACAATCCCGTAATCTAGACCGTCTTCCGTTCAATTTCCGGCCTGGACAAATATTTATATGAAAAATATCAGTCGTGCACGAAACACCTAAACGATTAAATTAATTTGAATTTATTTTCGTTTGTGCCCATTTGCCAGTCCTCCTCGCCTGCAACGCAGGCAATCGTAATTCGGCAGTGTATGTTTTAGAAATCTCAGATTTAAAACCAATGTTTGTATCTCTGAAACCTTAACATCTTTCGATGCTCCGTCGCTTTCCACGTTAATCTTTAGTCTGCGATAACATTTGATTTTTATTTGTTACCAATAACCAGTTGTCTGTCTGCTCTATTGTGTTGCTAAGTATCAAGTAAATAAGTATTTAAATTAATTTCTTAAGTAGAATTTTTTTTTTAGGAAAAGTGAGATTCAGAGAGGAATCATATTTTGTGACTTTGGGGTATCCGTCAATCCTTGGCAGGGCTGGTTGGCTTGTGGTATACCCTGCTGAAAAAAAGAAAGTCCATGATATCGGATCCTGGTACAGGTGCCTGAGCTTTCTACCACGCAGCTTAAACTGAAACTACTTGTGCATGGAAAAAAGATTCTCTTCCTTAGCTCGCACACGCTCCTTCTACAGTAAGTTTGAAATGGTTCTAATGTTTCTGTGGCAGTGAAAGAGGGTGAGTAATAAGTGGACACCCTTTTTTCTTAAAATGTTACACATACATTGGCAGCGGTAAATAATTACCCTTAGCTTGACATAAAAAACAAAAAAAAAATCACAAAAAATTAAGTAATATATTTATACTAATAATACAATTCTAACTGAACGGTTTCTGCACATGAACGATATATGAGAAAAAACATTATCAGGGGCCTTTATTAACGAAATAGAACCCAAGACAATACTTGTTAGAATTTTTGTCTGGTGGTCTGTGCGTTTGTACCCGCTAATCTCAGAAACGGCTTAACTGATTTCGTTATGGTTCTCACTAATGTATTGCAGTAAGCGTCACTTAATACTTAAAGTTTGTTTCATTGCAATCAGTCAATAAATAAAAAAGTTATGAATTAATCCAGAAAAATGCAGATGCTTAACGTAGTTTTTCCGAAGTGAAGCGAGCGCATTTGCTAGTAATTATATAAAATTAGTGTTTATTTAGTGGTTGAAATGTGACCACAATGAGTTAGTTACGATATGGTTCCAAATTTTTTATTGATAACATGAAAGCTCATCAAAAACAACCAAATAAAAAATGGGTTAAGAAACAATGGATGAATGATCCTAAATTATTGTATCATTGATACTTTAAGGGCTCATTATATTCAATTTTTATTGACCAACGCACTTTAATAAATAGCCCAGGCTGAAAATGCTGCGGATGGTAACCTTTCAATTAATGTATTTGGTAGGTAGGTAAATTATTGTTAAAATTGCATGTGTTCGATAGAATGCCAAATTCTTTGTTATCTGTACTTACCTAAGGCCCTTTTCTATAAATAAACAACAAAATCATTGTCCTAAATTGTAGGCATAGTTTATTCTAGAGTACTCGAGTTAGCCTACTAAATGATACCAAAATATTTAGACCCTACGTCTTTCACTTTAAGATATTTATTCGTTTGAAGATAAGACCTCAGCGCTACATCCCCATCACGATCCAGGTACCGTTTTAATAGCACTTAAAACAATAGAAAATATCTTAGAAGTAATTAAATAATATTTTCCGATATATTTTCAACACAATAAAGAACACTATATATTCCCAATTGTTTATTTCTTTCAGTGTACAATAAAGCGTATTTGTAATATAACTATAAATATATAATATACAAAATTTCTAATTATCGGAAACCTATTCTACGGAAACTCCCACAAGTGTGAACTAAGCTTTCCTCGGTTCACACAATAGACCGTTACAAGAATGCCTTAGAAAACAATATCACAATTCACAGTTCTTAGAATCAACTATGAATTGAAACGAGAAGCTTGTCCACCGCTTTAATATATAGTTTATTGAAATGGCCAAAGTTCAGAGAATATGCTTTGCTTTACAGACCGCTTAGAGAAACTAAGAAAAGAAGAAAACAATTAAATGGCTTATTAGCCGTCCAAATATAAATGAATGTTTCTACCTAACAGGTGGTTGCTTCGTAGGCATCGTAATACCCCACACTATAATACACGAGTGTACTACTGGATGCAGCTGGTTGTTCTAATGTCCAACGACCTTAAATACTAGTGCCCAGGTACAATTGTGTAATAGTTGTGTGAATATTCATTGGTCATAAGTATTTAATTTTTAACATACAGTTTGATAACTACGAGTAACATCATGTATTTAAAATGAAAATACATACTCATTTCTTACAGATATTTTATCATATCACCGTCTTATACCTACCAGTCTGCAATCTGTTGCCGTAACTTAAGCAGCTTTCTTTGCACAATGAGCGCATCTAGACACCAAGGGAAGTCGCAAGTCTAAGCAAACCTTATATCCTTCGAAAAAGAGCATAATTTCCTTTGAGTTTAGTAATGTTAATTAAGTTACAATTAAGAAAGTTCCACTTGTTTTAATAAAGAACACATTTTATTGTGTAGCTACTCATCTTTACAATTTATAGGTCTGTTGGTCTGACCTTTTTTCTGACCATAAGGTTTATATTACTTTGAAATTGCGGGTGACACTGGGAATCTCTGATCCATTACGAGAATATAAGCAGGTTTTTGATCTATCGTTTTTGTGTTGATCGGAGCATATGAACGGTCGACCAGATCTGGCTAAAAGGTGTCTGGATTGATCTAAGCATGTCTAGAAATGTAGAAGAATAAGAAATGTTTATATTATCCAGTTCATTGAACTAAAATGATTATTCCAAAACGTTGAATCAGACCTGTTGATTGAATACAACTTAATTAGGTTAATTAAATCTTTGAATTTGCGTCATCATTAATTATATTATAACTTTCTGATCGCTGAGTTCGACAGCAGTTCTGAGTTGAGCTTGGAAGTAGGTATTCTCCTGATATCTTTGTAACCATTGCATCTTACTGGGGTACAAGTATTCTCGTTAAGCTTTTTTTTTGCTGAAGCAAAAAATAATTAATCACCAAATCACCAAAATAACCAAACTCCCAAAACCACAATTTAATTTGTCGTATTTACACGACCGAGTACACTTTACTAATACAGTCTGGGCGAGCCAATACGTCTGACCTGTACAAACACTTACGTAACTTAAGTAACCGCAAAAAAATCGAAATGAACCTACGAGTTATCGAATTTCCCATGCGAATTACGTCACCTTCACTACAGCATTAAATATATGATGATTATTTTGTTACCTTATTATTTCAGTGTAACAAGGTATAAAATTGTATGACAAACTTTTTCGAACGCCTGCGAAAGTTGTTGCGATGCGTGCTGTTTGTTAAATACATTTGTATATTGTATTGCAGTATACGTAAGGCATATAATCGTACGAAACGTTTTACTTAAGATCCTTTGAATAATGTGCTTTTTCTTGGCATCAGGCTGACTGATGGCCAATTAGGAGTGACCTTTAAGACACACCTGTCTTTAATTATGTTGATGTGCGTGAAGGCTCACGTGATGTGCTGTGCTCTGCGGTTTCCACATCATCGTCAAGGGTAATCTTTGAGGAGTGTCAAATGTGGCGAATGTTTTTAATGGCCTGTTTTTATTTTATTTAAAGAACTTCTTAAATTTTTCGAATAGGTTTTTATTTATTTATTTAACTATTTATGCACAGAGAGAATAAAACAGGTTTTCTGTATACAAGGATGGGAATTTACGAGCTTTGATTTTTAAACAATTTGGGCAATTTAGATGAATGATCAATTTTTGAACGTTTCCCGAAATATATTTATCAACTATGAATGTTAAATATATATACCAAATGTAAATATAAATTTTGATACATGCATATATATCTGTGTATACTACACGTATGTGCGTTTTTTATCGGATTTCCAAGCTTTTTTTTTATATGTTATAAATATTGAAGTTTTTCTGTCGGCTACACTCTGAGAATTTAACGTTAATGTTTACACATTCACACACTCACACACCTCACTAGGATTCCCCGTGTTGCGGTTGGCATGGACCCACGCACCGATGATCCGAGAAATAAATTTATCTGTCACATAAATGACTGCTCCAGGGATTCGAATACCCCGCTCGGCAGCCAGGGTCACTTCTAACTGGGCTTAGGGACGTCGAATTACTGACAGAGAGAAGGAGAAGCGGAAACATGGGTGTGATTTTGGAAGATTCTTAAAAAATTGACAACATATAGAGGTACATTATAATATATACTATACACGTAAGTAAACAAGGTTGCCACATTGAAACCCAGTTCATAGCTAGTGGATCTCACACTATATGAGACTGGATGTAGATGTAATGGACTACAAAATGCAAACGCTGGGTGGTTAAGGGTCGATGCTCAATATAGTCGAACGTTTGTATTTTATTCAGCTCATTGCACTAGTCTTCATAAATAAAGTGAATAGACTTTTATTAACTTCGGACGCATAGCATCTTCAATTATACCGCCACTTATAATCATAAAGGAAATAAAACCATAAAAATGACATGTATACTTCGTCCCACTTGTTTACCTGGAAGTACTTATTTGCGTATAGGACGCAAGTGTCTTCGAGAATTTATTTATATCTGACTGATAAAAAAAATAACTTCGTCGCCTTTTATGCCCTTTTTAATAAGTAATAAATTTCTGATCAAGTGGACGCAGATTTTAATCAGTATGTAAGTACTGATTTTTTTTATATTTTTACATTCTAGTTCAACTTAAGTGATCAAATATACCCTCGATCTTTTAAGCCCTTACAACAATTATACACATAACCAAGGTCAGATGTGGCTGTACCCTAATGGATTCGACTGACCGAAGTCAAATACTACATTCGCAATCAAGCTGTGATATAGAATTTTTGTTTGTGTGTGTGTTTACTCGGATTCTGTTTGTTCCTTTATTACTACCTACTACATTGGTTTATAGGACCGTTTTTCAATATTTGCATGGGTTAGGTTATGTTAGGAGTTTGCGGTAAACTGATTTTAACTTTTGTCGACATTTGTTTAGCCCCACATGAGCGCTTGCTTGATTGCGTATGTATGTGCATTTAGGGTGCGTGCAAGCGTGTGTGCGCGTGTGTGGACTCAATAATTTCTAATCGATCTTGTACAGTGCGTACAGTTTTAATATTAAATCAAAAAAGACCAATCATCTTTAACCGATTCCTTAGAATTCCCAACTTTATGTTGATATAATGAAAAATATGTTAGTTGTTTCGCAAACTCCTCGGTCAAGGTTATCGGGCACGTGTCAACCAGACGTCCGATCGATTGTACGCGGGAAGCCATTTTATTTTACAGTGGAATCTAATTGCTTAGTCGGTGACGTTCTCTTTATAAACGTGACTTGGTGTATTATAAAGGAGAAGTTTGTTGATTTGTGAACGTATAAAATATATCTACGGCATGACGCGGCAGGGCCATAAATTCTACAGGGATAAATAAAAAAAAATACCGACTTTATTATGAAAAAGGTGAATTTTTGAATTCACCTATTATTTGTCATGTTTAGGTAGTATTTTTCTTCAAATTTAAGTGGGATTAAACGGAAACTATATTTTCTCAGACATAAAAGGAATTTTCCAAATCTCCTTATAAAAGTCGAAGTTTTGAGGTAGCGAACATAAAAAAATACAATCGAATTGAGAAACTTCTCCGTTCTTGAATTCGTTTAAAAGACGGACAACAATAATTACAGTAAACTAAATTGAAACTAACACACACTATAGCAAACTAAACGTGTTGATGTGGTGTTATTGAACACACGTACACCAGTACACGTACTCGTTCACATGTTGCGTGTGCGTATGGTGTACGTGTTAATGTCTTTGTCCGGGTTGTGGCTATCTAAATTGTGCAAGTCGATGTCGTGAATTTACTGAAGGTTTCTTATTGTTAGCTTTCAATATTTAGACTCCCAAAGCGTAGACATAAGTACCTTTCAAGGTGGAGAAAGATGAAAGCGGGGGATCTGTTTATTACCCGATGTCAAGGTAATCAAGCCTCGTGCTTGTACAGGGCTTACTATAGACAAGGTTGTCATGTACTCGAGGATGGATGGAACCCCTCTCTCACCAAATATATATAACTATATATATCTCTCTCTTATGTTTTGCTACTTCTATAATTAAGTACGGTAATAACTATTTCAGTTATAGATAGAGAAAAACGTGTATATACTATCGTCGAAAAGGGGAACGTGCGTGACGCACGTTAAGTTCTACATAACGTATATAACAAACCCAGTAAGGTTTATCGTACGAATACCTGACATTAAATTCATTTAATCTATTAAATTAACTGAAATTATAAAATACTTCGTACCAACTTTATGATTTTAAAATGCAATACGCATCTGATGTGATTTATTCATATGATTAATATTACATATTTCTTTCATGCTAATCATAAAAGCTACCTTAATAATGTAAATATTCCAGCCAGCGTTTGGTATAAATTATCCAAGTAATCCGGCCGTGCTACTCGAGTATACACGATGGGCTTAGACTCCGTTTGAAACTAATCTCATAGATTTACTATGAGCTGTCGAAAATTCTTTAATATTATATATTGAAGATAAATGAAGCATACCAACCTATAACTATGACACATTTAGACTCGCGACTTCTCCTGAAATGTGACGGTTAAATGTCCATTGGAACACTTTTCGAGAACATATGAAGAACTCAGGTTTTCTAACGATATTTTCATTATTATTTATTAGAACTTTTGATCAGTGCTTGCGCAAAAATTAATAGCTTGCAGATTTTTCGAGCCTTGTTCTTACATAATTATTAATATCACGTTCGTATATCAAACAATAAAATACATGAAAATCAGTGGCTACATCTAATATTATAGCCGGCTAGTAGTTTGAGCCGGTTTCTTGATCACATTTAAGATCTAAAAAAATTGTTACCTGTCTTAAAATGTTTGCCCAGCCCGGAAATCAAACGCAGGGCCAGGCGCGCGATGGGTAAAGTCAAATAGATTTGCAATAAAGACATTTAAAAAAAATAATAACCAATACAATACTATTAAGACTTTCAGTACAGCGTTTTAAATAAACTTTGGAATGTCAAATATTTTCTTTCACGAATTTGTGAGATAAAGTCGAATTCGAAGGGACCTTAAACCCACAATTTGAAACCCATGTTACAAGGCAAAATGCCTCTACATAGGTGGATGATATTGGATTTCTTTTACGTTGTATCGCCTGAGGCCTTTCTCCTCCGAGAATCGATATTAATAAATATGTTATGGTAGAATTTACATATAAAAATTGTTAAAATATCTTGCATTTCTAATTTTCTGGATACAATAAGTATGAGTTTAGGATGTTGTGCTTTGATACTTTCATATTTTTATCCGGTCCGTCTTAGACATCTGCTATTTCATGCAAACAAATTTCGATAGAAGTTGCTGGGGTCAGGCTACTACTAGCTCATTCAATTCTATTGAAGTAGCAATCGGTGTTGAGGAAATTGCTTCAAACAAACAATTGTTTGGACATAGAAAGGCAGTGGTACCACAAATAAGGCTCTGACATGCTCGGTGGCAATGGTTGACCGAACGAATGCTTTTTATTTCGGTAGACATGTTAGGCCTTTTTGATAGGCCAAGAATATTGTTAACAGTTCAAGCGTTGATTTGGGGATGTTCCCTGTCATTAAATTGGGATTAATCTACTTTCTAACAATCAGTGACTATTTTTTACATATCGTGCACTGGCCACGTTATAAAAAAGTCTTAGTACCTTGAGCGTATTTCGAAGGACATTCACAAGTCATTATTATTTACCAAAATGTTTATTTAGTACGCGGGGCCCGTCCGGACTTCGTTCGGGATCAATACCTGTCAAATGGTAAAATAATTTTTCAAACAGGCGCCATGGTCCGATTATTACTGTCTGAATATATTGAAAC
>DWPT01000074.1:0-33244 GCA_018251895.1 Agathymus mariae mariae
TAATTATTATATATATATATATATATTATATATATATAAATTGTGACGTGGACTCCTAGTGTCAATTATCTGTGTCTTAAGACTTATATCACCTTAAGGTACACGCATTCAATGACATCCCCGCCGTGATATACATAATATCAATAAACTCAATAGCAATTCATTTTGAACAAAATGAAACTATTAATAATCTAGAATCTACGAGTTACTAGAAATTCCAGCGATACCTATAATGTTATTGCGTTTTAATAAGTATTGAGAGTTAGTATACTTTTTGACAAAATTTATCCGGCTGGCAGTACACCTTCGTTTACCACTTATCTGGTATCATATTGTCATTACATGTAACAGTCACGAAGTAACAGGTACACCGCATGCAAGTTCCTGATATTAACGTATTCGTTTCCATAAAAAAGTAGCAAGCTGCTTTACACGACGAATTGTAACGCTCCTTGCCTCGCATTAAGTCGACGAGTCAATTAATCTGTCACTTAGCGTTTTTTCAAAGCTTTTTACTGATAATTACGGTAGTAAAACGCTAAACTACTTAATCTACTATTTTATTATTCCATGAGGAGAAAATTATTAAGCATTTATTGTTATTATTATTTTTATTCTATATTATATCAATTATTTATTTAGAATATGAAGTAAATATTTTTCTTTCTTTATCTTTTTTAACATTACGGACTTATTTACGGAGAAGTATTTTGTGTCGAAATAGACGCGTAAATTACTTACACGCTCACACAGATGACTAAAAGATATTGACATCTTATTTTATGGATTTATCTAATTAATTGATTTCTTTAAATATACCTTATAAAAAGCATTGTTTCCCGGCACAAGGGACGCACAATAATAACTCAACGAATCGAGTGCACTAACTCATGTCTTGTGGTCACTGCTACTCATGAACATCTGTAACGGCCAGGTAACAACGACCAGACAAAACTTAGTCCGTTACGCAGCGAGGCTGGATCAAGAATGTATAGAGTGTCAAATTTATCCGAATCAAAGCAAAAAAAATTGTACTACCCAAATCGGATTGCCTTCAAATTATTACATATATATATACACACAACATAATTCTATTTACCTACAAATTTATTCCACTTAAGCTTGTCCTTTTGTAAACAAAGTTCATAGATTTTATACAGTAAAATGAACACTAATGATGCGCAGAATTGCAGAATGCACAGTTCGAAATCTACAATATCCTTCAACCTGGTATGTTAACGTTTATCTATACTACAAGAAACCAAAATCGGCAGAATAAGTTTAGTGTGAAAAGATCACACAAACGAAGAGAAACACACAGAGACAGATGTTCCATTTAATGACATTCTGTATTCAACGTAAAATTTCAAAATGAAAACAAACAAATGCATACTATTTAATTGAATTACGTTGCAAAAAATCGCACGGATGTATTTTTAAAATTTTTAAAGCTAAAACAGGTTGGACAAACATAAAAATACATCTAGAATTATTCTCGTAAACGTCGCCGCAAGCGAGACGAAGACAAACGAACGACAGGAAATGAATCGTCAATCGTTTTTTACTTCATGAAAGTAACAAAACGAGGTGGTAGTAAATGGTCTGCAGCTCATGGACGGTTGTAACCAACCTCGATTTGTATGTATTTTTGGTATGCCCTACCATTCCTGTCTCTACTTATAGCATAGACTACCTTCGATAATTTTCAGTATAATAAAGGATCTCGCTATGTAAGTATATTTTATGCTAAAGATTAAACCCAGTTGCATGAATCGTTGTTGCGGCCTAGCGGCTGTTTTATGCTGTTTGGTATAAAATACCTGTTATTTGAATTAATATCTTTACGTATAATAAAATAGTAACCGTGTGATACCGATACAGATGTCAGAACATATATTATTTGGAATTTCTGTCTGTCCGTCAGTCGGTCTGACCACGTATAACGCTAAATCTAGTGAAAAGATTTGAATAATACTTGGTACCTTAATAACTTATGTTATCAGTATAAACCTAAGATAATTTTTATCCTAGAAAATTTGTTTGTTTCCGTGGGATTGGAAATAAATTTATTATGAACATACTTTTAAGATGGCAGATTTTTAGTATTTGTTTTTTTTTTTTAATTTTACTTGGCTGCAGCTATAATAATAAATTAATGTTTCGAATTTACAGAGCTACAGAAACACAGTAAGTATAGGTATATGAAGTATACTGATAATATGCAACTAAAATCATACGTTTGCTAATGCTACACACACACTTTACTCTTTTGTTAAATTGACTGCAATAAAAATCTTAGACAGAAATATTATTATTTTTTATCAATGAAACCGGACGAAGATTTTACTCGGTGGCTGTTTTGTAACTTAAATACAAAGCATAGAATAATAAGCTAATTGAACGCCGATTATTGCTGAGGTCAGTGGCGAAACAAAGAGTCAGCTTTTATAGTTACTTTAGTATTGGCTGTATATAGATATTTTTATCGTTATATATACTGTTAATATTAATTACCAGCATTGACATATTGAGTGAATAATTATTTTAAACATTGATTTTATGATCGGAAGTATGTAGTATTATTAAGTGCCATAAACTACCACGTAGGTAAAAAATCCATTTTATTAACCATTAACTTGCTCCTTGTGAAGCACGGAACACTATTAAGTGGTCTCCAATTACATGCTTCATAGTTTACAAATTTTATTATGTGTATTTTAGCATAATGTATGCCACTTAATTGCTTTATCATCGTATAATTTCCTACGGTTAAAATTTTTGCATCTTGTTAGTAGTAGGTAATTTTATTGTTTCATAAATTTTCTGCCAGCTACTTAATGACGAACGCTACAATGTCGAACAACGTATACTCTGCAACTATAGAAATTGCCTGACGAACGAAGTATCTCGTAGCAGAAAATATTTTTTCTCGAGTCTTTATTCTGTATGTCCATACCACCCATAATACCTGGACTCCTAATGTGAGTACGTTAGTATAAGAGTGTTTATTGCTTATATCAAGTCTATATCAGTTTAAGGGTAAAATAATTTAAGATGCACAAGTATAACTCCTATAATTGTACAGTCCAGTTGACTGAACTAGTAATAATAATCAAATAAAGTAGTGTCTCTTTATCAATCTCAATACAAATATGAGTTATTACAATTATTGAAGTTCTTGATATAAAAAAAGAAATCATAAAATAATATTCTTACAAAAAATAACCTTAAGTTTACATAATTTGTTCGAGTAAAAAGATAAACATCATTACTAGGCGGCGATATAATAGTCACTTCGAACAACCCCATGTATTTAGTGCTATTGAGCGGTGGTTTTATGCGTGAAGATGAAGTAAGTACGGCGAACTCGTTATATGTAAAAAGTTAGTGGTTCTCACGCAGAAACTAATGTTTTAACAACGACTTAAACACATAAATACGGTTCGACGTGTTTAACAAAATAATATTTTATCTTTTGAGAAATTAACAAACTTATTTCATGTTAGATACTTTATTTGGAATATGTACCTATTGCAGTGGATGATTTTTAAAGGATGGTCGAGATCACATTTTATAAAGGGTAGGTTAGAAACAGCGAAATAGAGAAATCATGTTCATACGTTTGAGTAACTTAGTAAGAAGTAAAAACTAAGTAAAATAATTGAATTTAATGTTCTGGAAGCAATTTACTTCGTAATTGTATAGAATTTACAATAAGAAGATAATGCCCTTTGCTATTAACTATTTATTTTTGTACATATCTTCAGTCAAGTCACAAACCAATTTCCGGTTCAAAGGACCCCGCTCCTAGGAATGTATGTTCAATTACCATGAAGACCATTTTGGGTAAAGGAGCCTTTATAGACATGCATAAAATAGAAAGCTATGCTTGATAAATTGTCAATTACTAAATTCCAAAGAATCGTCAATTTGAAATTTCGAGTGAAATACTTTTAACTTTTAGGAGCTCTAAATGAATTTTATTAGACAATTTCTCTAAAAATACTGTGTATGTCAATAGTTTAAATAATGTACTTGTATTTTACAATACAATGTGTTCCGATATTTTTGTTTGAAAAAATATCAAGGTCCTTATATTATTATCAGTATATAAATATTTTAATAATATATAAAAATAATTATTTGGGGCCAATCAACTTATTCGTTGAAAAATCATTATATAATTCATTGATATTTATTAAGTAAAAGAAAACTGATTCTGACCGCTAGAACTTCCAACTGACGCACTTCCGAGCTTCAGAAAATAAGATAAACGTGGATCTCATTTGGTATTGTTAGTTAGCCGCTGTTAAGTCATGTTGAAGGCCCACGAAAATCATAAGAACATTTGGGTGAGCTATTAACCCATCCATTAATTCACACGCTCATCCTCAACCTCGAGGTTTTAATTGTATTATATATAAAAATAGATAAATTTAAAAATCGGATTGAGACATACTTAATTAATAAACAAAGTTTTCATATAATATGCAATAAGTTAGAGCTTTCACATTTTAAACTATACATAATCCTAATAAAACTGTACTAAAGCAGTTTTACACGAGGTACATAAGATTACAAATAACTTTTCTAACGAAGCTCAAATGTGCCTAACACTTGTAACTTTCTTGTAGGAATTTGTATGTTTGTGACATACATGCGTTGTATAGCGCAAAGAAGGAGATTCTCACCTTGTTAACCTGAACTGAGCACATCATAAAACGTCTCCCATATATCAGTCCGTGCATGGAATCTAATGGGACAGAACACGTAGAAGACAAACGCGTTATAGGCCCCCGTTTCGCTTCTAAGGATAGATTAGACGTCAACGATGCCCGCAGTAGACGCCTGGAGGATGTAATAGACGTTTATAGGTTGACTCGTTGTCTCGTTGTCGTGATCATGTTTCATGGAATTGTTAATAACGTCAAACATTGAAACTGTACCGTACATATAAGGTGTTTACTCAAGTGGTGGACAAAACGGTCGACTAGGCACAAATTTAAGTAAGATTTTGAAAGAAATTATTGGTTATCTTTTTTTTAAGTTAAACTTAAATTCTAACTTAAATTTATTTTTTGAATATGTTGTAAATGGCATCAAGTTGAAAATTATTGTATAACACCGCAAAATTCATGAAAAATAATTAATTACCGCAAATATATATAATATACAAAATCATATGACACCTATCCATCACTTGAACAGAGGCGGGTAGGCAAAATAATCTAATAGTGAAACCTGTTTTTTCAAACTTTTTTTAGTAGTCTGTGCCACTATCCGATTACAGTTGCAGTAGTAGGTATAAATTATTAAGTCCACGAATTGTATTATTATTTCATTTTAATTTATTCTTTGTATGTGTCCATTACTGGTACAAGAACCCTACAGTTTATTTTCACAACCATGTTTGTTTCGGTACCTTTTCTCTGATCAATGTTAAATTATTCGATGTTTCGTGTTCGAGAAATTTCCCCTGTCATACTACGTGAGCTTTACAATGTTGTTCGGTCCTTAAATCCATGCCTTATCCAACTCTTGAAGTATTCAGTACAGATAATATAATTTGAAAAGTTAACTATACCTGATATGCGGATAAAACCAGATTCCGCATGAAAACTAGTTACATCGTTATATATAATTAATTAGAGCAAAAATGTATGTTATTTAAAGGTGCAACTCAGATGTTTGAGTGCTCTCGTAAGTCAGGACTGTTAACATTATTGTTGTATATTATGTCTAGGTTATCATTAGTTACCACTTTTCATGTACGAAATTAATGCTGCGCCTGGATCTTCAGTTAGACTAAGATTGTCCTAATTAAATTTTACCTTACTAACGAACTGCAACATGCCAGACATTTTGAAAACTCTAAGTAAAACTCACAGGTAACGAGTTTTGGCGACGTTGTTTTTAAAAAGAAAACATAGACAGTTAATTTGAAAGTTTAAAGGCTCGATCACTATTGCTTATTAAAATAACTATAACAAATAATGTAACAATTTTTTTAACATTTATAAATCACCCCATGCAGATGCCTCCTCTGTTTGTCTCAGTAGTAATAGGACAATTGTTGTATTATTTAATGCAATTTTTAGGTGTGTCACAATACGAATAAATGTGTATAAAGATCTTGCCAAGTAAAATAGGTTTGATTTATATATGTAAGCATTTATGTCTTTCGTTTAATAAAACGCGATATTTGTGGTATTCCATAAACATAAAGATTTATTGATCTAAGTAGTTACCGCTTTGAATGGATCGGGAGACCTTAAATCAACCATCACTACTTAGACTTAGGTATAATAATTGTATTAAGTGTAATGAAATGAGAAAGATCTCCTGTAAACTTATCAGTTAGAAATAATTTTACCTTTACGCTGATCATTGAAATGCTGCCTTAACACTTCGGGCCAACGCTCGAGTTAAGTAGACAGACGCGGTTAATAGGTGAATGGGGTCACCGATGGCAAAATTCAGACGTTAAGTTACGTCGAAAACCCCCGACATAAGAACTTCTGAAGCTTTTGTTGGTCAGAGACTATTCTAACAATGACAGTACTGCAATGGTAAAGTACGCTCTAGGGTTTATAAATTACAAGTATGCATTGGCCTGCTAATAGGTTGACGCCACGCTGATTATTAGCCTTAGGCATTTATTGAACATGATGCTACTTACTAGTAAGCCAGATGGCCCTAAGGCCCTAAGGCCCTTAGGCCCTAAGGTGACTGAGTTTTGTGGTGCTTCACAAATAACAATTATACAAGATGAATTCATTTTAAATGCACCACTTGCGTTCCATAATAACAAAAAGTTCAATCGATCGTAGTATACGGCGTTAAAAAGCTTCGGCCTCGTTACAGTATTTTTTTTGTTTTATAAAATATGAATAACACTAAAATTAGACCTTCATCTCAAATATAAAACCAACTAATGCGTTGCTTTTAAAATTTTAAACGAATCAGATTTGCACAAACACTTTCTAGTATTTCTAATACTACACACCTTAGTTGAGTGAAAAACGTTCAGATATGCAAGTGACTGTGAAGAAAACTTTTAATAAGAAATATGCACTTAATTTTGAAAAATTAGAAGTGTGTGTAGGATTTAAACATAGCGTCCCTGAGTTTGAATAATGTTCAAACAACTAGGTATTTATATTTAGATATTTAGATCAACTATCTTTGTGGCGTCTAGGAGCTATGGCCAATTACGATCATTTCTAAAGACTAAAAGAAAATAGCTAGGTCACGTCTTAAGCCTATAAGAAAAAGTCCTTTGCACGACAATAGGGAATAATAGGCCATTTTTGTTTCTTCTGTTTATCCAACATCAGTGTTGTGAAAGCTTTGAGCTTCTGCTCCAATTAATGGTCAAAACAAGTCCTAGTTCCACGAGTCATAGAATAATTAAATGTTAAGCATTTCCAAGGCCACTACAGAAAAGCGTTTGGATTGTTGCAAAGTAAAATTGCTTTAAACATTTTACACATAGAAAATATTAAGATAGCTTAACAGATAATAAAAAATTAATAGAGCCTAATTTTAATACCAATTTTTTTTTTTTATGTAGGTAGACCTTGTTGTAGGTGTTGATAGCAAAATATCTTTTTTTATTGTTGTCTATTTGTTTTTATTGTTGTCTCGGCATCTAGATAGATGTTTACAAGAATAAAAGGCCAACGTTTATTGGTCTTAATTTACAGTACTGATTCGAAGCTCACCGTCCGTTCGTCTCTGAAACGTAGTTAATGAAGCAATACCTCATCTTCATAGAATGGTAACAGTCTAAACTTGACAAACCGTATTTGTCATTTAATGCTATGCCAAACGACTAATGTTTATGCCATTAGTATGTGATGTACATTATAAGCTGCTAAAGTGGTTGAAGTATGATTTTATGCTCGCATGTATCATCATATTTAAAAAATATTTTTCACCTTTCATTTCCTTAAGAGTTATCTTCTTATTCTGCAATATAACAAGCGTATAAATTCAAACTGAAGTTTATATCTCCAGGGTTAGTTTTTGATTGACATTTAACAGGACGACAGTATTTTAGTTTTGTTCGTAACTTCCAGTTGTGGTCCGATGGCAGTGATCACCTAACATTTGATATGGAATGTGTGTACATATGTATGCGCCTCGCCTGCTTTAATGTTATGTACATCATCATCATTACAACAGATACAGTCCCACTGTTGGACTCGTGTCCATTTCTCCGCTAAAATCCGCCGCATGGGCCAGAAACCGGCTATGAAATCATCAAGCTACTACTATAGTAAACATTTGTATAAGTTGTTTTAAATAAAAACTTAATTTTTTAGGATAAATATACATTTATATAGTAGTTCCAACCCCACAATTCGCTTTGGTCACTTTTACTTACTTTTACAAATAAAACCAATAATAATTATTACTAGTTTTAAATACGAGAATACATTTAATATATGTTGTCCGTTTAATTGTAAATATATTCATTTCTTGTGATTGTGTCGTATAGTATAATTAATAACGTAAATTAATAATAAACAAACGCTTACACACTCACACCCTCAGACTAGGGTTCCGTGTGTTGCGGGTGACGTGGACGTACACAAATATGGCATTACAAACACCCATGACCCGAGAACAAACATTTATCTGTCACATAAATGTCTGCCCCGGCCGGGAATCGAACCCGAGACCCCACGCTCGGCAAGCAGGGTCGCTACCAACTAGGCTATGGGGTCGTTATAATTTGATTTATAATACTAATAACATATACACATATTGTATAAGTTATAATTATATAAAATTTCCTCTATTCACTGTCTGTACACTGGTTTCCGCGTGATGCCATAACAGACAAACAGTAATTAAAAAAAATATTTTGGCACCGGTGTCGATATCAAAACGTACCTACTAAATTATGTTACTACGAGTAAGTTACTGGAGTAGCTTACTGATAAATGATGTACAAATTCTGTCTGGTTACTCTTTTATTATGAGTAAAAATTAAAGCTTAAAGAAGTACGAAATGAAAATAATACAATTACAACTACAAGTGGGGATTCTCGTTCGCAATTAATTGACTGCTTTATTTTTTATAACATTGTCTGCATATAGTCACGGTGAGTCGTGAGCAAAGTCAATTTTATATATTTTTTAAGATTATGGCGTATAACAATCTCTAATTAAAATACTCGTGGACTTTATCAAGATGACATAAAGGAATACCAACTAAGTATGCAATGAAAATTGTTTGAGCTTTAAAATTCTTCGGTTGTGTTATCTTTGCATCCACTTTTCTACTAGAATTTAAAAATAAAAATCTTTACGAGGACCTACACAACAATTACAAAGCAATCAATATTTTGTTTATTTTGTTCCTTGGACTTCGCCATTTATTCATATTATTTACCTGTTTTTCCGCGGATATTAGTTATAAAAATAAAACATATCACTGTTCTTAGTTCTCGACTTATTAAATCGAAGGTCAAAAAGGACATGTCGAGATCATTTGCTGTAATTTTCAATTTAACGCTCAAAACAAAAAGAAAACAAAACTGTGAAATATAAAAATGTTAATTACGTACGTTAAATTGTATAAATAGTTTAACAGTTATTCACGGTCAAAAATTGCAGCTGTTTATGTGCAGATACCTAAAAAGACTTAAGAGAATATGACGGAAAGACACCGGGACAAGACGTCGCGCGTGGGCGACTTCTACATAATCACGAATGACATAAAACGAACATCCGTCACGACACCAAAATATGGTCTGTAGTTCGCTTAACCGTGAAACTAATATCATGCGTTTGCATGTGTATCACAGTTAACACTACGCTGTTATGCGAGCGTTTTCTTCCTTAATTGTAACTATTTTACAGTAAGTAACAATCGAATTACTTACGAGTTACATTCATTTGTAGTTTAATTAAATTTGCAGTATTCTTACCTATGACAATGTAAAAAATCAAGTTTTAAAGACGTTAAAACTTGAACAGTAAATATGAAAGTATATTTTTGGCTCAGAGCATAATATATTTATCTTATACAAGAGTTATATCAATATTATTAATCACAGTATTTTAAACATAAACTATTCGAATTAAGGACAGCGTTTTAATATTTATGCCCACGGGTTGTATTTTATTTCATGCTTGTACATAAAACTCTCTTTTCTAACTCTATCTGTGCCTAAAAGAGTATATAAAACGACGATAAAAAATAGTTATATTAAATAATTATTAAAAAAAAAACAATTTAAAAATTTACGATATACATATTTTTACTTACGAGTATGTCATGCATGAATGAAGGAATTACATGTCAAGAATCAAATACCCTACGACTTAAATACTTGTAATGCATGCCCCAGACATACAGGTATCTGATTGAAAAATTAAACCAAATGTAAATCGCGATTCTACATGAATACTTAATTGGACGAATCTACACCGCTCTACTTATTATAAAGCCAGTTAAAATTGGAATAAAGAAGTGCACTCGTCCTTGTTGTTTAGTTTATGCCACATTGACCTTTAAATTCACTTGCTTATATATTCGTTGCACAAAAACCACAAACCACGAAAGGCACTACATCTTTCGTTTATTTGATACCACTTAACGCACGGAGCACGGTACATATATGAGGTTACATGTGAATATTAACTCGTAAAACTTAAAAATAAGTTAACTAGTACTACTTGCTGAAAACTTTCAATAAACTATTAAGTGTTGTTTACGGCAGGGGAGGCTACCAATACCGGTCATATGCTTAATACGTTAAAAAATATTTCATTTCATTAATAAACTTAAAACGTATACTTTATAATCATTGATCACTAAAAGTCAGAGGTAATAAAGTACTTTATAACAAGCTGAGAGTCCGTCCACGTCTTAAGGCATCGTCACATTATAGTTTGGCGAAGAAAAACAACCTAAAACAGCTAGTTATATTAACAGATACAGTATTACAACCTTTTGCTCGGGCTCAGCAGTTGGACAGATATAAGTCCAGAAGACCCGAGTTTTATTTCACAATGAGAGAGTGTTAGCGTTGTGGTCCGTCACACTAGCAAATTGTGGAATACCAAACTTCACACACCTTTGAAAATGTTAGGGACAACTCTTAGGTATGCAGGTTTCCCTCACAATGTTTTCCTAAACCGAAACAAGTGATAACTAATTCGTGATACGTACGTAAATCAAGAAATACAAGTGCATGCAGAATTCTTACTCTCACGTGTGGAAGAAAGACATTCAAATCGGTAAACTACTGTTAATGCTATATTGCACAAGAATTATCTCTGCAATCTCTTGTTCAATTCTCAACGGCCTCCTTACCATATCCTCATATGTAGTTAGCGTATAGACAGTTACACATTTAACGAAGCGACGCACGTACGCGGTGTTACGGATATTTTAATTTTCAGTTCACACGGCCGCTTGTTCTCTTTCAGACGTAGCATTAATATTAATTCAACTAACTGTATAGATTACCGGCGATTCCTATAAAAATAGCGTCACCGTACAGTATTCAGGATTATCAATATAGATTTGCTTATCGATAAGACAGTAGCAAACGGGAGTATGTGGAAAAATGTGATGAGTTCCACCTGGGTTTTGGTCCGAGTCAATCTCTCTTGTCTTGTCCGCCATTGAGCACGTACAAGGCAATGATGCCAGCGGGTGTACTCTTGAATTTTAATTCCGACCGATTGACATTGCAATTATGACCTTTTATACTTTAAATTGAACACTAGCCTATTGATTTTAAGATTGATCATTTTAAAACTAAATGGAATCTGTATCAGTCTTGATCCACATTTCCTTCCCGCTGGGTTTTGTACCACAGCTTCACCCTGATACCCAAATCTGATATTAATGAAGGTAAAAATCTGTCCTTTTGGAAAATGGTCTACGAAATATTAAGTTCTATTTTTAGTTAACCAGCAAAAGTTCCCGCTTTTTTTTACCAGATGTAGGTGGTAGATGGTGGTGACCACCAACCATCAACTAGTATATCTTGTTTTAATGATTAATACCGTAACCTTTACTGTTTATATGCAACATAAACGTAAATATAGATGAGGTAGCGCTTAAGAAAAAAAAAGTTTATTAATAGTAAGTAGCTTAAAAGGTAAAAGTATTATTTCTATAATAACAGTACTATAGGATTGCACTTAAAACATCCCCGAACAGTTTACAGCTTGGTCGGCTTCCGTATTTTGCGGTTTTCGCTTGCCACAACACTTGTTCTAGCCTTAAACTCAATGTCCAATAACGTACTTAATTGCCACAAATTCTTAACTGTACGTAGAGCTACGTGATTTTGCATTCGATACGCGGCGCTGCTCTAATTTTTTTTTAATTATGTGCCCATTAGACAACAAAAAACATTTGATTGGGTGTAGGTAGATATAGGTTTAAATATTTTTTATTAAAAAACACTATGTTTTACTCATCATAATTTTAATTAAAATGTTTATAGCTAAGTAGTATTAAGTTTGAGTATTGTTAAAAGAAGGCGTGATGTAATTAAACTACAAGGTTTTCGAGATGGAGATGAAAATAACATGAAGTTGTACATTTGTTATGATATATATGTATATATTAATACGTGAACAACAAGCTCTGTACCCCGTTCTCGTCTCTATTTGTTAACCGATTTTCATTATTTTTTTGTGATTGTTTGTGTCGAATAAAACCAGTAGGCGAACACTAGTTCTTATTTTTATTTAATATTTTCTATTCTATTCGACCGAGACGCAAAAACAAAGGATTAACACTTTAAAATCACCTGTTGTACATTAATAATACTTAAAAGCTTAATTATTATTAATCGTACAAGCCGTTGGGCACAAGCCAATTATCATCGGTCCGAACGCGTTTAAGCTGCACTATTGCAACGTATAATCTATTTCTATAACCGTCTACGAACGTTTAGGAACTATTATTAATAATTCTAATGGCTATGTTATTTATGATTTGTTAAACAATAAATCTTTGTCAATCATTTTGATCGTAAAGATTTAATAGTAAGGATTTTTTTTGTATGTTGTAACGACATATGCAGCTGATAAATTATCACGGTAACATATATTTTTCTGTTACATGAACGCCAGGCCTGCATGGAAATCCAATACGATACCTTTCTCTCAACAGGCAGAATCATTAACATGAAAATTGTTAAACGAATACGAGAGTGTTTATTTAAACGGTGAAATTTTAGGTAAATTTTACTTTTATTGTTATTATTATAATTAAATATGTATGCCTACCATAAGGTAGTTAATACGATCTACTGCGTAGAATACTACAGTAGTAATTCATAAATCAAGCAAGGATAGAATCTATATGGTTTTAGAAAATTTGCAACTAACTTCCAGTCACGGTATACTGAGGGTCAACTATATCAGTTAATGTGCCTGTCTTCAAAACTCTTCAAATCAATAAGTAGATTTACTTGAAAAACCTTCGTCTCTAGCAGCATTCTAACAATAGATAAATGCTCATACATTCACACCCTCATTCTATTTATAACTATATTAAAACTGGAGTGGAAATCCTGAGACCAAATACCAATATATCCCAATGTCACTAGGTACTATTACGCCAAAATTTTGCATAATTTACAAATATCATCCATTACATCACTTTCTAAAATTTTTTTTATAAAATACTTTTGAAACAGTAACAAACAGAAAAATAGGGACAAGAGTAAGGATAACTTTTCATGTTCCTCATTATCTTATAATTGAAAAATAAACGCGCTAGACTCTTAATTTCTGTTTGAAGTAATCGGAAGCAAAAGAACTAGTGCACAATGCCACTGTTCCTTTGTTATTATAAGAAAAACTTGTATATACGTATGTGTAACAAATTAAAGAGCCCATAAATAGATAAAGACGAAACAATGCATAATTAGACATGGGTAAAATAGCAAAAGTTAATTGTCGTGCAATGTTAATCTTTGAACAGTTTTTGCGTATGTAACCTGTTCCACCGCTTTGTTTACTGTCAGATATTCAAGTTAACATTGCAATTATTTAATTAAACCAACAATTAAAGGCGCCTTCATACGTCAGACATACATATCATTAATCGTAATTTACTAGAATATTGAATCGACATTCACGCTTTAGCAGAAAACACGTTAAGTCTTTAACTAGTAGGAATTGAAAATCGACATTAATAATTGCCTATAAAAAGGCATAACAGAGTCAGAATTCCCTCCTAACGAGCTTGCTTAACTCGGTCGACTTATATATAGATAGATACAAGAAGTAGAGTTCTTTTTATGATTCTGAAGCTTAATTTCAAAAACAAAATGTTGAGATAAACGAAGCTCCGTGAGCTGATATCTGTAAAGTAGGTTTGATAGTCAACTAAATAGAACCGACGATATATAAAAGGAATAACTTGTCAGTGAGAATGTAAAAGTCAACACATTTTCTTCTTCTTTGCGAATCGATGACAAATGGCAACGGTTATATCGTTTCTGCCCAGAATTCAGCTATGGTGACCGCATTATTTGTCGCGTCCATTAAGTCCTGCTGCGAGCAGGAGAGGAAAATGCGAAAATGTGCGGCTTTGGGACCCTCGCAACACGGCCAGATGGTTTGCCGTTAAGGAGGAGCTGATTTTTGAGCTGAAATTTTTATTATTAAAGAGATACCTATAATAATGATTACAACTTGCTCATTTCTTATGCCCTAATACAAAATCCCTGTAAGTTCGTCATAACCATTTGTATTTACTTGCAGAATATTAACACTAGATAGATGAAATTTGTGACATTAATGACTGTTATCCTATGTAAATCCCTGCACAACGGAGTAGTAAAAATGATTTCCTGTGAACATAACCTTGTGAGGTAGCTAAAGATAATGTACTGTAAATAATTAAACAAAATAAAGTGGTAATTTTTTACTAAACTCCAGTTAAAATAGGTAAATTCATTCATTAAAAAAATGCTTTTAGATTCTTAGAACTTATATAGTAGCCTCGAGTTTTTAAACTATGAAGTTTAATAATCTAAGTAATAATTAAGTTAAAATTTCGATAGCTATTACGAGCTTTATCCGATAGTTACTTAATATCTGTTTCAATTAACCTAATTTTTATTTAGTTCTCGAATTTATCACTTTTTAAAACATCTCTGGGATAATATTTCTTACATTTCATCATCATTCATTTCATGTTCATTAAATCATCTTTCACAGACAAATCTAAAACGCTTCAATGGTAAGTGAACAACGTCATCTACTACCATGAGCAATACCAGAAAAGTCATCGACGCGACCGTGGCCTTGGACAAGAGCTTCATTCATATTTTTTTGTTGAATCTCATGTCGTAGCAATCCAGGCATACCTCAGAAGGCTCATTCCAGCAATTAAAATTATTATTAAGTTAAGATTTTAATGTTCTTTAACGGAAACATATCACCATAGTGTACATAGTTGCATAAATGCATCGTGTATCAAAAGGTACTAAAAAAAGTTAAATTCTGCTGTCTGGTAATCCATCTTCATATCTACCTATCTTGTTTCACTGACAAACATCTTACATTGCGGAAAATGCACAGTTCCGCATGTAAGCGTTAAATAAACTATAATTATACGCTATATAAACATCAGAGGCGGGATAAATAAAGATAATTGAGTGAATGAGTTCAAATTTAAATTTTGAAAGTCATCCCTCACGAACGTTTCGGGTAATTTATTTTACAATTTTAAGAACTGGTTAAATAGAGAACGACGAACGAGTAACTTTTTGAAAGGTGCTGTTACGTAAGCAAGCTATATTAATTAATCTACGATCAACCAGTCCTTGCTTCGGTTTCGAAGATTCCGCGGGAAACGATGTACTTGTCGAAATGAAAAGTAACATAGATAGTATATGTAAGTTCCAATATACCAAAAATCATCTAAATCGATTCAGTAGCTTGAGTGTTACGCGTACAGAGTGATAACAATTCAAAGAAAATGTTAGACCTCTAAATCGATATCAGAATTCGCACTGAATCGCACTAAATCGATATCAGACTGCATTGTTGTTGCTTACTTGAGCAATGGAAAAAACAATGTCGAACGCGTCCATGCTTATCCGAGTGTTGCTTTTATACAACAATTGTTATGCCATATCGGAAGCTTTATACGGCATGAAAGCTTCTGACAATTGGGTAGTTCACTAACCTTTCTTTCTAATAATGTCTTTATTTGTTAATAAAAATCGTACAGATTTATGTATAGATTCACTGCAATTACCTTTAACGTTGAAACGTTAATGCAACGTCTTCCCCAAATATTCAGGGTTATAAAGTTTACAATTTTTACATTTACATTAAACTTTAATCTTATATAGTCAAAAACTATCTATGTATGCTACAAACTTATAAACTAAACAGTTGTGAGCTTCTTGAAGCCATGCAAGATGACAGTGTTTGTAAAAAAATATGGTCTCCATTAAAACTGTTATAATCTTTTACGAACAATGGTCGTGTGATCCTACTCATTACCTCGTAAGTATAGCAATTGTTCAAACAAATACGCCTCAGATATCAAATTAGAGTAGATTTGAAAATGCACAAGAATTATTAGCATATCCGCACCGCAATGGATTTGTTCGGATGTGTTAAATAAATTCAATGTCCGTTAAGCAGCTTTTCTCCGAGCAGGACTAAGAATATTTGCAAACTATAAAATCTTACTAGTAATTACGCCGAGATGCACCTTCAAAGCAACCGAGAAAGCCACTGCTAAAGTTATTATAACACCCGATCAAAGTTTATTATCCCATCATTGATGATGTGCGTTTGTGTGTACTAAACACACTAATATTAGTCGATTACTTAGTTACTTTATTGTTATCGTATGAGTTAATTTATGATAGTTCTATCTTTTATTATAATTAAACAGTGGATGAAATTTTCCAAGTTAATTATGAGACCGTTACCTGCGATTTCTAAATGGCAACGCGAAAAGCAACTAATTTACTGCTAAATAAACAAATTGTCAAGTGTCAATTGGGTTACTAAAAGCACTAATTTTACCTCAGAATTTTATGTCAAACGTGAATTTGGGGCTCTGGAACGCTGATAGCTAATCAAAGATTAAGCTAATGTCAGAACATGTATCCAATAATGGATGGTCACTATGTCTTATTTAAATATGTCTTAGTAATCAATAAATAAACTATTTTATATATATCCGTGTAATTGATTAAAAAAAATTACGTAAACCTACCTGTTTCTGTATAATTGTCACTGTTCAGGTATGTTAAGCATATTTAGAAAACAGAAATGTATGGTGTATATATATAATTGTGTCAACGAAATCTGTATATTAATAAACCGTCCTTTGTTTTAGATAATATCATATATATGTTTGATTTTAGCGTGAACATATCTATGAAATGATGAAGATAAGAGGATCCGAATTCTTAAATCGAGGATGCATCCTTTAAATTATTACATTAGAATTTATTATCATTAGATTAGTCTTGATTAGCTCTTTAAATTTCACCCGTTGACGGGGAGCTGATAATTCAACAGAAAGATGGCTAGCTGTTGGAATCGTGGATGCTTATTGATAAACCTATGCAGTTTAGAGAATTTAGATTTACTTTCACTAGCTCGATCTATTTGACTAATAACGTCGATATCCGATATGATACTACTGAAAGGTGGCAGATGAAATTATGAAATATCCACTAGTAAACCTGAACTCACTAGATTTGTCTTGACTAGCTCTGCTTAATTCATTTGATGACGTGGACCTCATTAACTGGTGCATCTGAAAGGTGTTGATGAAATCCTGGAATCCGTGAATGTGGTTTATGATGCTTTAGAATTCTTACATCACATTGAGCACCCTGGGACAGACTGTAATAGGATGAGGCCAACAAAAAAAGATCCCATACACCCCCACTTTAATGTTTACTGTTCTACAGAATACATGCACAATTAATACTGCAGAAAGAACAAAGACCCGAACTGTACCTGTCATTGCAATATCAGCCCCCGGGGACTGAAATTGGGATTCTTTATTCGGCAAGCGTGATCACTACCAACTGGTCCACAGAGATTTTTTTAAAGACACTTTTTAAAGTAGCAATGTACACGCTAACAAACAAAAAAAAACTTATGATTATCTACCGGTCACACATCATCAGCATAGGTCATAATAACTTTTATAACCACATGAGATTTGAGCATGTCTCATAACTTTAAATTTGAGGAAGGAAATAATATAGAGTGGTAATACCACCTTCTAAAATCCAAGAACAATGAAATAAAATGTTTATTTATCTTTAAACATATTCGGATAATCCTATTACGCTTATGAACTTTCGTACCAAATGTAATGGAATAAACAACATTGTTAATATAATTTTTTAAGTATATTTTTATATCTGAAACTTCGGTATATAAATATTGTTCCGAGATTTTAGAGAAAAGTATGTTCCACTTTATCTTATATACGTATTTATCAAAGTTTACGTAAATATATTATAGCTACCTGGGTTGTTTCATTAAATTGAAGTCAAAGCCAAATTACCTATTCCCAACTCTCATTCAGAACTCATAGCTGAGACATCAATTTGTCTGACATTACAATGTAATATTATATGAAGCGAAAGTGTTCGTAGCAGCGTCTAACGTAAAACACAATATAGCCATTATTTCAATCACCGTTGAGGTATTGATCTATTATGTATCTTAACGTAGGTATTATAATAAAATTCGAAATTGTTAGAAAATGTGCTATACGGTAGAGTACTATAAAACCTGTATGCTTGATGTGAATGGCAATTTTGAATTACTTAGTTGAAAGTGTCTAAGACAGTATATCACACGATACAATTAGTATTTTATATACCAGATTCCTTTCTTAATTTCAAGAGTTTAATGCATAATGATTCAGTTATTTTATGGAGATTAATTAATTTTATGTGACAATGAAATTGACTTTGCAATATCAATATGAAATTTTTAAGAAACTTTTTTAGTTTAACGTCTTTCTAATTTGAATTATTTTAAAAGTGTAATAACCGCGAAGTAAATTACTCTAATACAATTTGAATTGAATCTCAACTGCTGTTACAGAACGCATTCATTTCTATTTGAGTAATGACAAATTTGAATTTTCTTTGTCGTATCTATAATGGTATATCTCTTTACATTACTTTATTTATTTGTATAGCACCTAATCTAGTGTATATTTCAGTTAACACTATGATAAAAAAGTTAATGTAATCGTACGCTTAATTTAAAATAACATTTCATTGCTACTTCAATCCAACGATTGCGAATGATGAGTCTAATTTCGCGGGCGGTCGGGCATTTTTTTCACGTCTAACAATTGTAGGTTAAAAGGAAAATCTGCGAGCGTGAACATTTCTAAAAATAACTGCAGAGAAATTTTATTTATTTATTATTTTTATTTATTACTTCTGATTCATACAAAGTAATAGAAGAGAGGCAGACTTAATGCAACGATGACAGAATATAAAACAAATTTTTCTTAAAAGTGTGAGTGGAGTTCTGAAACATTATTTTATATAATACTAGCGACCACCCCTGGCTTGCACGGAAAAATATTAAGTATATGTATATATGTTAAGTATAAGTATATGAGTATAACGTGTCTATCTCCAGTGGTTTTGGCAATAATTTCGTCGAAAAGAGATGAATCCGACCTTTTCTTTAATTGAACACACTGTTAAACTAAATGTCACATTTTCGATTGAGATTTCTATACAAAAATACCATCTAAATTTGCGTCTAACCAGAGTAATTTTCGAAAAATTTATGTCATAGAAACTGTCCTGATTGTTACGAACACAATAAAATTGGAAATCAGGTAAATCTGACTAATCATTCCCAAGTGATGAGCTTTCGTAATATGGCATCGATTTTATTTATATAAAATATACATGTCATTAGGATGTTTACTTACCTAGTATCGTACTAGCTGGATAAAACGCCCAGATAAAGGATAAGTAACATGTTCACTAGGATAGGAAGTGAGATAAGTGAAATATATTTTATTTTTCAATTACTTTTATCTATGCTACTATATAAATCTGTTGAGATTTTCGTGTCTCGGGTCTCGAGTTAACTCAAAAACGGTTTGACTGATCTTAATGAAAATTGGTATGTAGTCAGAACATGTGATTTCGGAGATGTAAGGCTATAAAAATGACAGTTAATGATGTCTAATCAAGGCAATAATATTTAATTTAATAATCATAGATATAATTATAGCCCAATCCGAACTAAGTCGGCCAGGGTCGCTAGTTTAAAATAATTTTACTAGACTTGTTTGGTAATACTCATCTTACATATAAGTAAATATAATTAACGCACCGTGACGCCCTGTCCCTTGATCTTGAGAATTCTGAAGATTTGCGCATGAATCAGAATTTTTCAAAATAATTTATATACTATTGATGTATTAAAACCGAAGGACTGAAATATTTAGTGCTTCTTTCTTATGTACGTCCATAAATAAAACGGGAGACACAGTTTGTAATATCAAAATTAATAAAACAAAACTACATTAAATATATTATTCACATAATGTATTTAAAAAAGCGAATGAGGATTCTGGGCAGGGACGTCAGAACAATGGTTCACTTGCTGATAATCCTTGGCATGCCCCACTACGTTTTACGTCTAACTCTTTGCATAAATTCTATCAATTTAAGTATCAACTTTGTTCTCAGGGCACCCATTTGTGCCAGTATCTAGAGATAGAATGGAGTCCGCCGCGTGAGCGCCAGGTCAGTGTTGCTCGACACGCAACAACTACGAGTGAGATGGAATTCGGTCGCCCCGTTTTCATTGGTTTCACCGTCTGATTCTGCATACGCGAATGATGTGATTTAAAATAGTACAACAGGTATTAATTACTAGATGTGTCATTGGTTACAGATTATTTTATATCATATATAGATAACAAGGACTTACACTATAAGAAGAGCAAAATTTGAAATATTCTTGTTCAACATCCAGAAGTTTCTTTAAAAATAATAATTAAAATAACTTCGTAGTCATTTCAATTTCAATTTAATTATGGAAAATTCCAAATTCTCTTTCACCTTCCGAGTACAGTCACGTAGAAAAGGCAATCAGGCAAGGCGGCGTGATTCACACGTACACTTACGTAACCGAATTCGATACAACGATAAACATTCGAGCTTGAGCTTACGTAAACAGAAATGGCGCTAAAATACCGTTATGTATGTGTTGGAATTTAAAATTTATTCTGCTAATAGAGTTGCCTGTTAAAAAAAAGTTCCTTCAAATATATTTTACAATAGAAAGGTACGAGTTCCGACGACACCTTAGTTTATCCCATCGAATTTAACTAGATATCGTTATGTTTATCACATCACCTACACCGCACGTTCAATTACAGTGAAAACGCAAACCTTATTCTATATCACAGACTAAATAGGCACATACCATAAAAAACAATTGAACCTCAATTAATGTAGTCATAAAATATATTACAAAAAATATGCATGTTAAGAAATGACCTGATCACGCTTACAAAATAATATAATCATGTACCGGCTTGTTTAAAATTTAGATAGTATTAACGTTCTGAACTTTTCTACGTGAAGGTATATTCTACGAACCATTACTTTGGCACGAAGCAGTCATGCATAGATTTATATGTAAAAAATTATACCGATGCAATCTGGTAACAAAAATGTCTACACGCCAAATGTATTTACCGAGTACAAAATATTCGAGATATTTTCGCCAAAATAGTTTTTCTTGTATTCGCCCCTTAGACGTGACCTTATAAAAAACACAACTTTTTATGAACAAATAAATAACTAATGGAGACATGTCGTTCTGTGTATTTTTAAGTATCCGTTTGTTAGTAAAATACAGCACTTAGTAAGGGTCTGTACAGCATTAATCAGCCGTTTAAATTCCCCTAGCAGTAAATGCTCAAGATAACAACTAGGTTTAAAACAGGCAGTTAATTCGCGCAGTAGTTAAATCAGTACACGACTTCTCCTTACGAGAACTAACGCTAAATACTTCTGTGCTAGTTCATCAAAATCGAAATTCCTACAATATTCTATAATCTCTGCACACACGTCACTACACACATGTTTGTGTGGTAAGGTTATCACGACTTGTATATTTAACGCTATTTCAACTTAGTTGCGTTGCAAATATTTTTGTTACAGTGTACAATAAAGATATCGTGAGTACCGTCAAAATATTATATGTATTAATAATTATGATGTATTATAATCACGTCAGTCTATGATGACGATCATGATAATGATCCTCTTCAATGTACCTAAAGGTTTTAAGTCAGTCGCAAAGTTCCCAATTTGTCGCTCATTGCGTAGCTTGTTGGCTGGTCGGAACACTTTTTTATTCTATTTTCAAATTTATATTGATTTATTTAGATTAAAAAAAATTGTCATGTGCCAGGGGCTTAAAACTAAAAGCGATGATATCATGTTTCACTATAAATATGATATGGATGTCAGTTTACGTTGAATTTAAATATGTTGTAGGTTATTCCCAGTTTAACTGGCACTCTGCTCCTGTACGAATATAAATATCACTTAGCAGTTCCTACTTATATAAAAATCCTTTAATAATCCGAGTAACATGATTGGGCACACTTCGGGCCTTTGTTATAAGACTCGTGCCTTACTTGTAACGGTTACGGAGAGTAAACGAGGATTAAAAAAAAAACAATAATTTAAAAAAAGATTTACCACCTTAAATATACATTTTTACCTGGCGTTTCTCTAGGTCTCGATCATTATTAATTCTACTACATCACAAGTAAGACTGTTCTTAGCGGATCAATTTATCTCACTAGATCGATATGCACGTTTTATAATTACCTTTCGCTAACACGACACACTCATTATCACGAGGTATGGAAATGTTATTGCCGTGTGACAAAGGCGTTTCAGTTACAAAGCCTGTGATAAAATTCCATTAATAAACAAAGGAAGAATCCACAGACTTAATTACTTAATTATTTTTTTCTATCATGTGCTTTTTAGCACTGAGTATATTTATAGTAAATATTCGTACGCAAAATCGTATTAAATAAAAAAAATATAAAAAAATTGTAGTATGCTCAAGCGCTTGATGCGGGATCCTTCGCTTATAAGAAGGATACCTCGTAGTAGACGGCACCTGAGAATCTTATTATTAGATCCCATTTTTATGATCATCGCTGGTAAATAGGCAGATCACTTGACAGTAAGAGATAACTGTCGCCCTTATAGGGGTATTAAAGTTATCCTTTTCATTAAAGTATCAGAGATATTTCTCTATTTCTGGCCTCGATTAATTTTAACCATTTGTTATTTACAGTACTTAAATGAGTACTTCAGATAGAGGGTAAAGCAAATGAAATATACTGAATATTTATGTGTTACAAAAAGGGCAATTAGATTATAGAATTGTTGTATATATATAAATAGCAACTTCGTATTCATACAAAATAATTAGCTATATCAAGAAGAAAAATAATACGGATCATTAAAGAAAAAATGAGCATCATTTGGCCATGTTACGATACTCGTATGACCTTTACCACCTGTAAAAATATTTTACAGAGCCTGGTGAACGTCTTTACAATAAATGTCTTCTAAATAATCTTGCCTAATTAATTTTTGCCTAAATTTAGAAAAAGATGCTATAAGCAGTGGAAATAATTTTTTAATCAACATTCAATGTAAAACGGGATTTGGTACAATCACACAGTGTGAGCCACCTTGGTGTAATAAAATGAATTTCTCACACAATCTCTTGAATCTTTCAGCGTTAGAACTGGGCGGTTGCCATTAAAAAAGTTTGCATTTCTAATGAGCAAGTCGAATAGTCCCAAATGTGACACATACGTAGTGCAAGAAAACGTCTACCCACATGTGAAATGTATTTGTTGCTCATAAACCAAACCAAGCACTGATGCGCTGAAGTTTCTTTATAAGTTTGTAAATCCTTTCAAGTGACAGATTGGTTGGACGTTGCGTAATATTTAAGTAAGCATTTAGTGATAGAACATATTGGTATTGACATATGGAAGTCGTACAAAAGTTCTTCAAATAAATAAGATTAAAGAAAAATCACATAGTTGATACTTGATATACTTATTGTATTTTACAAGTCATATGTAATAAAAGTTTGCGGGTAAAAGATATCGTAGTATGAACGAATACATGAATGAGGAAACGCCTGAAAACAACAGAGCACCGAGCGGTATGTACCGTGCAGATTAGAAACTTTCTATATTGACATGTATATGTCATTATATTAGCTATGCTTCTTCGTCTTAATTCTGTTAAATAAAATAACACCAGAAATTCGATTGTACGAAGTCCTGAGCTCATAATTAGCTTTTGGTATATTTGAGTCGGAATACAGCCGAGTACGAACCTTGATAAAACTTTCTTTCTCCACCCCCCATCGCACAGTCACCTCACCTGACACTTTCACAGAGACGTGCGTAAAACAATTCGTTAATCGATTACACTGAAAACGGTTACATGAATGTGGAATAATTGGTTAGAATTAATTTAATTAAGAAAGCAAAAATAATCGATTGCGATGTTTTCGGATAGCATAGGTCATTTGGAACACGATTAGTTGCTACGAGCAGACGCAAGAAAATTCGCGTGATTAATGTTAATGATTGTTCTAGAACTGACCACATTCAGGGAAGTTTAAAAAAGTGTAACCTTACAATGTTTTTTTAGTTTTAAATACATTTTGTATTAAGAACAAAAATACAGTTTTGTTTAAATAGTCAAAGACCTTTTAAGTAACTGCAAATAAAATGGTTAAGTATCATTTTTCCAACTCCTTCTACCAAATATTTTTAATAGTTTTGCGATGATTATGACAACATTCGCAAGTTACTGTCTGTTACTTCACTATAGCAAGAGAAATAATTTTAAATATCTACGGATATAACTTCGAATAAACAGAAGTGCGTGCAGGATTCAAACTCAGCTCTCTCATGCGGGAATCCGAGTTTCAAACTAGGCTATCGACACATAGCGATATTTACATGAACATTTCTGTTCGATGTCTATTCTGTGGTTATAGTAACGATGTCTTGCTCGGCTTGGTGTCAAAACCGTTATAATTTTTCGCTTCTGGCAAGACGTTCGTGCAAGACTGATTAAAGGGAGTTTAAAGTGCCATTGAATGAAAATTACAGAGCTTTTTTTAAATACAGTCATTAACTCATAAACATAATTGGTGATTTAAAAATTATGTTCAACTCTGTTAATGTTGCACTTATTTCTAAAATGGTTATAAAAGAAAATAATTCGACCAAATTAAATTTGTCTTACTAATTCAAATAGTTATATTTATTGTATTTTCTTACGCAACAATAAATAGTCACATGAATATTTTTTTAACATTTGTCCCTACAAGGATTTTATACAAGTCGAAAATTGTACAATAATTGAAATTCATTGACAAAAATATCTATATTTCTATGCGAGTTAAGAATGAAACCCTGGAAGCAGCACATAACCAGACTATTTTATCTTCGTTGCACGTTTACTTATGGAAGATATTTGATACCGAAAATATATAAAAAATTTGTACTTAGTTCACTGTCAATTGTACAGCTGTGAAATATCGCAATGCATTTTTTATACTAATAATCAAGTATTCATTCATTTTAATTTATGTGTTCAATATTTGACTACGTATAATTTTTTATCGTGCGCTGTCATTATCATGTACGACATCACCGCGATGTAGCATATGCAAATATTGTTAATAGAGATGTTTTGAAGCTAATGCACTCATTGTTAGCGTAATATGGCTTAATATTCATGCTACTTATTAATATGAATTATATGGTTGCGTTGATATGGGTTGAGGTGTTGATCTGAGATAATGATATTGTAGTTTTTATGTTAGTGGCCAGCACATCAGTAGACGGACTACCTGGTGGCAAGTGGTCACCGTTGCTCATGAACATCTGTCATAGGTTCGGGCTCGCTATTCACGTCTTGTGGGTCAAGACGCCATTGTACCGCTTGTTAATTAGCTGTGTCCACAACCAAAATACGTAAAACACATTTGACAAGTAATTCTCATTGGATGTTGGTTGCTAACGAATTAGTTATAAATCTTTATCATCGTATGTGTAAGATGTGCAATTAGAAAAATAATCATTTTTGTCTATAAAATTTTCATATTCTTCTCAAGTATTCTTTTCTTGATTTATTTCCCTGATATTATAAGTAAATTATTTAATATTTTATTTTATAATTAGATGAGAGTTAAAACTACAAATAGCATTTCCTTCGTTCATATTTTTAAATGAAATTAATATTGATTAAATTTAATCATATTAAAAAAACATTTAAATTGTTTTATGGATATTATAGCGAAAGCTTCTGAATCTCAAAAACCGATTTCGAAATAAGGTAGTAGTAATTGAGTATAGTTTATTTAAATGTGTAAAATATATTTTAATAAAACAAAATTAAAATTTTATAAAAAAAACAATAATAATAAAAATCACTCACCAGTATCACACTAGAAACGCACAATACGTTCACAATTTAAATTTAGAATAAATATTTTTCAAATTTAGAAGTTATAAAATCGGTCTGACTTGTCGGTCACTGCACTCCACGCCGCGTAGTGAGGTACGGTGCGCGCGCGCCGCGGTACTCAGCGAGAGTGGCGCGCGGCGATACGCTCTCGCGTTTATACGGCCAGCAGGGTGCTTTCGTAAATATCGTTTGCTGTCAATTTCCGGGGGTGGAAATAAAGCTGATGTTTCAACCTTGTAAGCTGACAGAAACAGGTAAAGAAGAAATTCGCCATACCCATGCTCAATTCCACACTTCTCATAGTACAACATGGTCCGATGTGAATATCGCGTTTCAGGACTATTTTAGTACTTTTGCTTTTACACTAATTGAAACTGAGGCGAAAACTATTAATTTCCGAAGGTTTTGGATTGCTTATCCCAATTAATTGTAGAGCCGACGGTGAAACATTTTTAAAATGTGTTTTGGTCGCATCGTAGAAAAGCAAGTAGCTAACGGCTTCTTCGCTTCCTTCGTCACCTGCGACACCTGGATGATTACTGTTCTTACGGCGGTCCATGAGCAGCGGCGGGGGGTTTCCGTCAGACGACAGATCTGCTCGTTTGTTGCCTATACATAAAAAAAAAATTAATTGTCTAATTTAAATCACAAGCATGTTCAAGTGTTCGTATGTGACTATAGAATATAGAAAATAATGTTGATAAGGATCGATTTTTTATAATACTATCAACATTTGTTATGACAGTCCACACTAAACAATATTCTTATTATTTTCCTCCATAGAAAAGGGTACGCGGGACGTAGGTACTCCATTGTGTTGTTTATATGAAAAATGAATGATTTCGTGTACTAATTACTGGCTCAGTTGGCCATTGACAAAAGTTGTCAGCTACCCAAGGCTTCCGACAAGATTTAACGATTGACTGCTGTCGCAATAACAGACAGTTTTCTTATGAATAAAAAACACGGTATAAATTATCATTAAGGGCGAATGTAGCTCATAGTTACGAAGCTATGAAACATGATTATTCATTAAAAGCAATCTTATAAGGAAAAACAATTTATTTTTACGACAGTAGTCTAATCGTAGCGAAATTGAACTCTTTTTAACGATGCGATGTGGGCATGGTATGAGCAATTGGTATATTTTTTTCTTATGTAGATAGCTACAATCTAGTTTACATTATGTACTAGAGCACAAAGTTAGGTTGTAAAGCACGAAGGCACAGGAAATAAGCACTTTTGAGCAATATATTCTATCACCGTCATATTATTTATCGCTTGAGGTTAAGTGCCACCGGCCACTATGCAAATAGATTATTTTAATTATTTTCTATATTTTTCAATTGCTCAAAAACAATTTATCAAAAAAACTGTTAGTTACTTTTATTTTTATGTAAAATGTGAAAAATGTAAATTGGTACCCAATGTATTTAATAAGAAGAAATCAAACTCGAAAACTTAAAAATCTTAAGAAATACTGAGTTATAAATTTTTTATTACTTTAAATTTATATATTAACTGTACTGTAAGAAAGATGAAGGCATTGTACATTGCCTCAAGAAGTTTTATTTATTTATCTGTGTGTCTCATTGTTTAATTTCCGAATAGTAATGATGAGAACACAGAAGGTAATTTAATTGACATTCTACGGCATTTACAGCACATTGAAATATGTCTATTTAATGTAGAAGCAAAAATTACGCGTATAAATATATTTACAGAATACCTAAAGGATTAAATTATTTTGAATATAACAAAAAATATATATTGATATTTATAAATAATAGGTAAGGTTACAGAAATTTAAAGCTGTACCGTGAGTACCAGTTACATGCACTGCCAAACAAAAAAACAAATAATAATAATAATTAATAGGGATTTCATTTAAGCGTTCATAACACACACAATTTTTTATTTACAGCTCAGCACTAAAATGTCTCCACATCCTGATATTACATATCTAAGATTATATTACATTAGTAATTATACAGGTGGCTGCATCCGAAGGAGTGTGTGTAGTGGTATAGTCCGTCTTCCATACGGGAGACTTAAATTCGAAGTCTATACGCATTTATAATCGCACTTTTGTACTATATTTCCACTCTTAAAATACTCTAGTATCAGCCTATGAAATCTTGATTCATTAGAACCTAATCTAATCTGTTTGATTGTTGACATCCGTTTTCTCTTTAGCTCTCAGCGCCTAGTTTAGTACCAGTAGCAGGGTAGCAGTTGTTCTGGACCCCGCACATACCGTGACATTTTTATCAGCCCATTATACAGGGTTTATCTCATAGTAATTATAACTTCACAGCTGGAGCTTAGCATTCGATTTTCTGAGTTGATGTGGGACACAGCGGTCGGGTTTATTGATCTCTGTTCACTGTATTATTGGTTTTATTAGTACCTTTAATTCTACTTTCAAACAACAACATGAATGAAATAGTATCCATTCAAAGTTGGTTTCTACAAACTCTTTTCAAGAGTCAAACTACGCCATCGCTTCAACAAATACCTACCGTGAGTGATCCCAGAAGATGAAGCTACAAGAAACTACCAAGATTTTTTTTTCCTACTCACAGTTACAGACCGCACTTATGAGTATATATTAAACTCATGTAAAAGCAATTTTATCTTTCATCTAGTTTATAATAACCTTCCTTCATAACAATGAAGGGACCACCAGTCCTGCTAAGGCTACAATTCGGTACAACCAATTTAGCCTTATTCCTGTTATTAATATGGTGAACATTGCTCTTCTTAACATATCATGTAATCATAAATATTTAGTGGACACTAAATTATAATATTATCAATTAATTTCGACCGTAACATCTTATTCCTATTACTTTCATTAGGCGCAAAAAATATCAATTAACAAAATACCTAAGCTACTCGTACTCCCACGTTCGCAAATGCCAAAATTTAAAAGTAGAGTAGAAACACCTACAATATTAGAAACTTATCAAATATTCACTCACCTATATAATTTGCGAATTCTGTACTGTTTTATTTTATGCAGTTTTAAATGCTACTTCGACGCCTCCAATTTCCACGGTTCTCTAAAACACTTCATGAAAGCCGATAAAACGGCACGACAACAATGGACTTTCCCACAGCTATTTACTAAACGTCTAGACTAATGGGACTTAACTAGCTACATGGGAATCCTGAAATAGTATGTTAATAAGTAGTGAAACACTTTTGTTTTAATAATTCAAAGTGCAAAAAGCCACCGCCATGTCTCCTAAGGGTGAAAGTACACATACGAAGTTATTTATATTAACAGTCTGCGCCATTACAAGACCTTCCACAGTAATCCAGTGTTTTTTTTTTAATAAATAATTTGTCAATTTTATACATATGTCTCTAGAGACGTGTAAGTATAACTTATCGTTTGTCGATATCTCATATAATCACATTTGAAACAATTGAATGATCTCATGGCTCCAATGAAATATGAATAGTTCTACATCCAAAACCTAGGTTTGGAAAAATTAGAACATATGATAGCATAGACTTCTAAGTATCCATTGCACCTCCTTTTGACATAGGGAACATACATCATAATAAATAATAAAATCGTATAAAACATCTAAATCCTCATCACAACTTCCGCTGAGTATATTTATTTGGTTTTTGCGTTCCTATAGCGTTTAATAGGCCTATGGTGAAGGATGTCGTACATAATTCAAAAGGTGTTACGGAATTTCGGATAAATAGGTACATTATTTTTTAAATTATTGATAGCAGATATTTTATTTTATTTGAATTTTATTAATTATATTATCATGTCTATTTTATCATGATAATCATGAAGCGCACAGACATTAAACATGATAAGAGGGTCCCTAATAATAGATATAAGGCACAATTAGGGTATCTACGCCTAAATTAGTTTAAATTATATTATCTAATGAATGACGTCGCGTAAACATCACAAAAGCAATATAATAGCTTCAATTGATTAACTGCCCAGCAAGCAGTTCAACTACTTATTACAGTTTCTGATTAATGTGTGTGTCTTCTATGTATTAGTCGAGAGGCTAACTTAAGAGTCAAACGTTCTCATGCTGCCCGAAGGCTCTAAATATGGCTTAAAGCAATTTTCTAATGATAATAATCGAGATCTGCCTACGAGCTGCTACTAGGAAATCATAGAAGGGCTCAAGTAATTTTGTTACTATGGATCACCCATTCCACTTCTGACTGTGTCCGAAGTTCTTTAACTAGCTCCACTATCGGCGACTACGTCTTACTACTACGAGTAGTACTAAGACAATAAATTATATATAATTTAATGGTGAATCTAAAATTGATGAATTTATAAACATATATATTGAGGTAAAATATCACGATGACGATAGCGTTACAAAGTCAGACGTGTGCGGCACGCTTAAAGTATTGTAAAGTCGAAACACGCGCAGACGGACGGAATAAATTGGGTGAAGTGTGATGTGAATGTACGCGGAAGTGGCTTACTATTTATTTGTGCATAAAAACAATGTATCTTTTCATAGAAAATGTAATGGTTGACCTGCCAGAATAACTCTCTACCATGGACGAATTGCAACTCAGTGCAATCTTGTTAGGGTTAAAATTCTTTCGTCAGGAATTCTTAGATAACCGTAACAACATTGTGGGCAGAAACCAAAATGTGATCTTGTTCATTAAAACTTAAGGTTTAAATTTCCTTTGAAATCAGAATTGCTCAAGTCCATACGCAACTTGTCATATTGATATTGTTGACATATTGCATGCCATTTTGCAAGCTATTCATGGTTTTCGCGAAAGCGCATTGCTTTTTATAGGGCGCGTGTAAATGTGTGAAAATTACAATTTTTTGTGTTTTATTATTGGTTTTCATGATGACATTTATCATACGTAACATTTAATTTTAAAAATATTATCATAAATATTTACCTTGGTGTATAAATTAAATATTTCCAGCGAAAATTGTAATTTATCTCTTACATTATGTGGCTTGGCTGCAGATCATATCTTATAACCTTTGCTTGATTGCAGGGTCTCCAACTTTGCTTCCAGATTATAATTTAAAATGTAAATAAAAATAAACATTTCTGACCACTAAAACGAAACTCTTCTGCTTGTAGCAGGTCTACAAGCTTTCAGACGAGGATATCTTTGGACACGACTATAGCAATCTATAGTCTTGTATCAAGTCTCTTTTTCTGGCGAATTACCAAATTAATCAATCTTTTAGTTACCCGTGCATCCTTTGTAAGTTTCATTACTTTTATTCTTTTTATACCTTTAGCTATTACCATGTAGAATGCTGTAAGTGTTTTTTGTGTTTGATCCCACGCGCATAGATCCATTCCCTACTACGACAGCACGAGTAGGTACCATTTGAGTGCATGGGATTCGAGACGTTATAGCAATTTAAGGCTGATTACCAACATATTGTCATCCACTGTCTCGGCTGCCCTGCAGTATAATACTTGGGCCATTGACTTAATTTTCTTTTAGAGTAAAAATTGCAATTAAGTAATAAAACACGTACAGTTTGCGAGTGCATAGATAATTGCGGCAAGTAGAGTGTGTCGGAAACGGATACGATGGTGATTGAGATCGCAGAGAACTTAAATGTTTTTCATTCTGCACAAACAAGCGCCTATAAAGATTGTACGGTGATAGCCCAATTTATATTTATCGTGAACTCAATCGCACGCAGCTTTAGTTAATTTGTGCTAAACGAACCTGTAATTGAATATTTTATTTGTTATATATTCCATTTATAAAAAGAAAAACACTAGTGATTTGTTGTGTCTCCCGCTTGAAAATCCTGGGAGCGAATCCAACACGTATCTCGAAGTATTCTAAATTTTATGGGCATATTAGAAATTAATTATCGAACTAACCTACAAATCCGAATATTCTACATAATGTTCGCAGTATGTATAGTCTGCCAATTCACACTTGGCCAGAACGGTTATCTTCCGTCTTTACCCACCACATTAGAAGAAGAGACTCCCAAGTTGGAATAACAATGATTTGGTATTATTATCTTCCACGTGTCCATATTAAACACTACTTCCTTTTCATATTAATGTATTGTGTTAATATCTGCATCAATTAGAATGATTATTATGTTTAATATAATTTAATTTTCTCCAATCGGCAACAAGTGTCCAGCGTATAATAATTATGACATTCACCTACTCATTTACTCAATGGAATAGACTGTACAAAACATGACAGAATAACGAATGAGACACTTTATTTAAACATCCGCCCCTAACCATTTAGCTTCTATTCCATAGCAAGAGTGATTAAAGAGTAAACATCATCTTAAAACAAGCCTGCCTACTCACCTGTTTATTAGAACATCAGCTTGCTTAAGGTAAACTCGTTGGCTCCGAAACAAATTTCTTAGGAATTCTATGTTCTTACGTTTAGAGGTTCGAAGTGTGACAAAAATCCTCTACTACGATATTATCCCCAAAAGCATACGATCTACTGTACAAAAACTTTGTTTCTTAATTGCAAGTAAAATGATATAAAAAGACAAGTGCCCAAAGAGCTGTTTCTTGGTTTAAGTCAAAACATTAGGTACTCATAAAAACGCCATTTTGTGATGCGTTAAATAGCATATACATATTAAATTAAATTTATACACATTACAAAAATCTTTATTCCTC
>DWPT01000075.1:0-33185 GCA_018251895.1 Agathymus mariae mariae
TACGCAAAGCCCTACCACCAAGCAGGCTGGCTTCTGTCGCCTCTTACGACACCCTGTTCTGCCAGCATGGGATTGGATTGATATTCTAGGCCGCCCCAATACGGCCAAAGAGTATCTAGTTATATTAACAGGTGTTTATCTATCTATCTATATTTAGCGGTGTGTTTCGATACATTTTTCGAACTTGTATTTCCGACAACGCATTGTTAGTAAAATTCCGTTTAAATTTAGGTTGACTAACTGACCAATATGTGCCAATTATCGGCTCCATAACTTTATTTAACGTTTCATTTTCTATAATCAACATCAACATTTAGGTTAGTATATCACAATGGAAGATAGCGTTTTGAATACCAGCAGCAGCAGCAGAGACTGATTTCGAAGTGCTGGTGTTTATTTCAAGTGCCAAGAAACTTAAGGCGTAGAAAAAGTCCATGGGGAATGTTTACGAATGAATAATTTATATTAAAAAATCATTTTGTTACCGTGAGATATTTGTAATGACAAATGTTTTGACAACTACTGCTACTTGTTATGTACCGCTCAAATGTTCACCGTTTTGTCAGACTTGTATTTGGGTGCTCCATCATAGCCCATCGTTAGTACTCCAAGATATAACAGATAGGATTATTGTGATACAATCGAATGGTATCATCAGCCCTTGTTTAATGCATCGCTGTAATGCATCGCAAGTATACCTTGTCCGTGTTGGAATAATTTTTTAACGCTTTACTCTGTTTTGCTTTTGGAGTGTGCCCACTTGAGCTTTTGTTAGTTTTTTTGTATATATTATATTTCGAAATTACAATAATAATAATAACCTTGACAACAATCTTATCTTGTACAAAATACAATATGTGATGAAGGTGGAGTTGCATTCGTCGCGAGGTAGACTCACTTCCGCGTCGAGACACGTAGCGGCCTTCCCAGAAGGCCCTCGTGCTTTCGGAACCGCTGTTTGTCACTGCACTGGGTCCGCTGGAGCAAACACAGGCTTGGCTAACGATTGTGTCGTAGTGGAGCGTCAATTCGATAACATGTGATCGTGGCAAATCAACTCGATCTCAAGCGTTTTTACATTTATGTAAATTGACGACGCTCTTCTAGTTCACACTACGAGTATTGATTTTAGCCATTTGTATCGATACATGTATACATGTACATGGAATATTAAAACAAAACTATTGCAAAATATTAGATATATCAATAAAGAATTCGCAGTCAACGTTCCAATTCTCCTTGTATATGTTTCAATACGACAACCTTACTCTCATTCAATTATAATCATGTATGAAGCTTGTGTATACAAAAATACTGTATATATAATATAAATGGTCTGCATTCAACTATATTATAACATAACTAAGATACTTAAGATAGATAAGTTAATTTATTGTTTTCCTTAATATGTTACTTCCTTTGTAAAAGAGACGCAGGAAAGGTGGTCTCGTTATTTCTTCTTCATTATAAAATACCATGCTAAAAGGTTTACAGAAATACATAATTTCGATCTTTAATCCTCATTTCAAAATATATTCGAGTTATTCCGTTATCAATAATAGTTTACAAGTAAGTAATAACATGTACAGTAGTGTTCAAAGAGTGTGAATTAATTGCATGGGAAGTGGATCCGACTACGATTACCGATTCCGGCCACGGAGGCTTTGGAGTTCCGACTGTGGACTACGCTAGCACCGGCACCGCATAGCCAACCGTCTGCGCGCGCAGACGCATTCTGACTCACGTCCCACCCCGGCGGCGCCGGCGCAAGTTACACACTTAGCTCTATTTTAACATTACAATAACGAAAATAAATGCGATCTACTGGGAGAAAACCTCTGGACTACCCATTTCCAAACGGTGTTATGTTATAATTCTAACGAGTAAGGTAACCAGGTACTACCTGACCGCGGTGACCACTGCCTATCACGTGGCTTTAACGTTTGTCGGTTGTTATCATGGAAGTATAGATTACCTATCCAAATACCAGCTTAAAAATGTACTGAAAATTGATATTTGAATATATAATAAAAAATAAATAATTCTTTTTTGTAAAAGTTTTTGTCTCGTGTAAAAGGACATGTTGAATGGACACGTGTTATCGGACGGTCATTCCACGCAATGTTAAACCGACCAGGATTGGTTATGTAGGTCACCTGTCACGGAACTCAACTTATTTGAGGTCTCTCATTCGCGTCTGAGTACTTACTATCAAAGTAGAAAAAGAAGCCTTTATCGATTTACAACTCCTACTTATCAAAATGTCTCTAGGTTCAATAAATTGTATACAGAAACACAAAGAAAAAATTAACAAGACATTGCACTCACGCGACGTAAAACTTATTATGTAACTGTCAGCCAAAGCACCGGCCAAGGCCAACCATATAAAAGGTCAGTGCACAATAAATAAACAACTTAATCCATAAACCCCATAGTAATCGCGACTGCTTCCACCTCAGACCACACAACCCAGTATTCATGCTTTATTGTTAACGCACCTATAGATTTTAATCAGCCTCCGTCGGTTTTTTCTCCATAGCCTCCATTATGAATTATCGTCTCCTTATTCTCATATTCTGGTTTTGTTGACGCCTGTTCAGTGCTAAAAAAATAAAAGTTGTGTGAAGTTGACAACTGCCGCTGCCATTGTAACCACAGTTTTGACGAGAGCATGAAAACGGGTTTTGTTGTTTATTCTATTCAACCCTCGCGTAGCTGGGTGGCTTAGCGGAGGGTCCATTAGAGTTTTGTCGCTGCACGAAAACATTGACCTCATTGACTATATGATAACAAACAGACTGCTCAAAATGTCGTGTAAACCCCAAAAGTCTTTAAGATATTTTGTCAATATCGTTCACCCATCCAACTTCCGACCGCACTCGACGTAGATTGACCTCGACTGACAGATACAACTTACCAAGGTATAACTATATAGGCGATATGGAGGGCCACCTGATATGAAGCGGTCATTGTTGTATAAAACGTGAGCTCCTACCAACAGAATTTGCGTCTTATTACTAATATACCTTCTTCAAAGGTTTATCTATTTCAGTCGTCGCTGTATGACTAACGCGTAGTTTGACTTTCACTGCCATTGTGAGGTACGTGACAGACAGACCGACATCAGCTGAGCGGAAACAGCGCAGGACATGACGTCACGGGATGTTACCGTAGGTTGATCCATTTCGTTCAGCAGATTCAACAGAGGGAGCTCGGGTCGATAAGGTTCCACCGAGTGTGGCCGCGTGTGGCTCGTTAATATTTTATGGGTACGACACATGTGAGATATCAATCGATATGAGATGTGAATCACAATTCAAGTTTAAAATTAATATTCAAATCCGAAGCGCTCATAGCTCTATGGCTCGTGTGTATAGTGAGTTATCGAGCGAGTTAAGTAACGCGAACACAATCGAGAGTTTCATGAGTGAACGCTGTAGTAAAATAAAAAGAGCATTGTAGTGCAAAAGGGGCAAGTTACACCACCAAGCCAAGTTATTACCGTCAGATACCAGTTGGAGGTTCTCTAGCGGTATATATTGATGGACTTCCAACGCTTTGGTTGACCTCTGACTACTCGACCAAACCGCAATGATAATAAATAACTTAGTAAGTAAAATTTTCAAAATATCTAATTACCGTCATTTACTGTATCCGCAAGGATATCATTTGAAAAATTTGTCGGTGGACTACACGGATTGTCAGCATACAACATTCGCAGCAACAAAAAACTCACCAGAGTTAAGTAAAGCTGACATGTCGACGGTAATGTGGCGAAAAGCACAGCCTTCATATTAAACGGTGCCAAGTCCGCCGGCGACGCCCCACGGTCATTTGGAAACAATTAGAACTTGAAAGAAACCGACTCGGATCACGTTAATCATCGGCCGTCCACGATGGATGACCACAGACAAGGACGGTCAAATCAAAGTAACTTGCAGCTGATCGAAATCAATCTAATGCAAATATTCTTTATTGTGTATCATAATTGTATTATATTATATGAATTAAATCCATGTTCATATAGTGGTGGCAGAAAAGTGGTCTTATCTTTTAAACAGCTATATTTTCCAGATAATCTTTCGATTAAAGATAAATGGGGCGGCCTAGAATACTCCCCCCAATCCCGCGCTGGCAGAACAGGGCGTCGTAAGAGGCGACAGAAGCCAGCCTGCTTGGTGGTAGGGATTCGGGTAAAGGTTGCATTATCAGTATTATTATTAAATCATTAATATTATTACTGGTATTATAATCTTTCCGTGAAGCCTGCCTGGCTAGCTACCACCCTACTGCTTGAGTAAGCCGCCAAACGACTTGTCGTGTTCCGGCTGGGGGCTTGAGAGCCAGTACTTTCTTTCTTGCCTCTTCTCATTTCTTGGCTGACAACGTATCAGTGATACCTTTGGTCTTGCTGGTGTCCATGGACGACGATGACCACTTACCATCAGGTGGCTCGTCTGCTCGTTTGTCGGCTATTACCATAAAAAATGGAAAAAGTTGTAACCGAGGTATGTATATGTACGTCAACCAAATAACCTATAGGTTAATACAAACATAAATAAGATCATTAGTGCCATTAAAAATAGCACCCATCACAAACGGCTCAGTTTTTGAGTAATTTGACAGGGATTATAAAAACAGCGTGATTGTCGGGCGGCTCTGGACAAACAATTCGGCGCGATAATTACAAGGTGTCATGATGAGAGGTCCTGCGCAAATATTGTTGCTGGGCGGGGCGGACCACCTGCATGGTGGTTTATTAAGGAATCCCGATCTATCGGAACTAATTGGGTTTTTTGATCTCGCAGGAGAGCATGCAAGATTGAAGATTTTTTGTTTCACTGCTTGAAACTTAACTTATAGCTCTACTGATACAGATGTAGACGGATACAGATCACTTGATGGTAAGCGGATACAGATTATTGATATAAGTAACCTAAAAAAGAGCTTAGTGCCATTTGACGTTGTTTATTTTAAGGGCTGATGACATTTGATGAGTGCATTTATTATAGTAACTGTCGATGTCCATGGTACATCAAATAAAGCTAGTCTTTTTTCCCTTCAAACGTTGAAGTAGTCTTTGTGTGCGGTGGTCGTACTACCACCAAAAACTGACAATAAATATTTCCAGCACCCGTAAAGCTTGTGTTCCTATTGTCTTTACAAAGACGCAAAACGTTAATCACGTGCACTTACCTCGCCTGTTGGTACTTTTTATCATTCGAATTACCTGGCATGATACCTTCTACAGAGCACCCTCTTCACGGTCTTACAAGAGAAACCGTTTTATTTTTGTCTCTCATATATTTTATTTTGTTCCGCTATTTAGAGCCATCACAACATATTGACACTGTTGGGTTCAAGTCTCCTCATTAATTCTTAAAACGAGATAGCTTAAGGCCTTTTGTTGAGCCAGATCCCTAATACATCTTTAGCATACAGGAGTGTATACATATTCCGGAATCTGAAGTGTAATTATACACCGAAACATAGCATTTACAGCATAAACATTTTGCTGGTTTTCATAAAATACCAACTTTATCAGTTCGACCACAAAACTGTGACCGATTGTGAGCGAGTGCGAGTAATGGACTGTCTAACTAAGTATTTATCAAAGTACACATATCGCTGTTTTAAACATCAGGTAAAACTAGAGGTCTGTCAGAGTGCCATTTTCATTATCTTTGGTACGATCTTGTTAGTACTTCTGCTCATTTCTCCGATGTTGCACTATTATAGCGTTGAGTTTCGTTTAGTCAAGAACTTTATGCCACCACCTTTAACCGCCGCTCCACCTAGCATATCGAATGACCAGCAGATATAATTAAATAAACACACATTTACCAAGTAGGTAATGGATACATCCATTAATAACGCCAGTGTTTGTGTCGCATCAGCGGCAGCCGAGGTCAGACCAATCTCGAGTGGTCTAGACTAACGCTCTGAATAACTTGTGGACCAATTCATGTTTCTGTTTACACGTTTTTTGATGATATCATGCTAGCAACCAAGCACAGAACCCATTTTCTCATTACGTTACGTTACGTTCAGTTTTAATGATAATATTTGTATATCAGTGTGATGACAAAAGTTTATAGGGCCATTACATTTTGTAAACTTGAAGTTTAAGCTATACACAATTTATGACAAATAAAAGTATATGAAGTTCCATTTGTATCGATATACCTAAGGTTCCAGTACTGTGTGGCCGATTTAGGCAGTTTGAACTTATACTCAGCGTTGCTAGAAACAAGACGATCATCACACAAAAAAATTAATGAATAAGTATTGGTTGGTTTTCTATAAAATAAGCAGACATAAATATCAATATATGAACTCGATTATAATGGAGGAGTGAAATTTTCTGCGAATTGCAAATGTATTTTCCACTCTGCAAATTCTATTTAAAATCGATGACGGTGGCTCAGATTGATGCTTAGTTATTTCTGTCATACCTTGTTTTTACTCAATAAAATATTCATTCTTTACAAAACACGTAACTAAGTCGCCAGAGCCTGAACCGAAACAGGTCGTTGTTTTTCTATTATTTGTAGGCATTTGGGGCACAGATAAAGAGGCACAGATATATCAACAGCTTTTAAAATAGACATCACTCGGACTCCGGTTGAAAAAACCACCAAGTCGGCGGTCGCCGCGTGTGGGAACCTAACGCCATGAAATCACGACGGGGACGCTAAAAAATTGTGGTCCGAATGGGACCCTTTGGGGATGACGGGACGACTACGATTTTTGTACTCTTAGAAACATCCTTCCGTTATACCTAATATGTAATCTTGCGGGATGGCAAAAATACGGTTAAGATTATTGTGAAACGTGCAAATTTGCAAGCAGTGGAAATATTTCAAGTATCTTTAACGATATTAAAATTAAATAATGATATTTTTTCCAGCCAATATCACATTATTTTTTAAACCATTTTTACCTCTTTTAAAACTTCTATGGAGCTTTAAAGTTTTAACAAAGTTTAAATTGAATTATCTACTTAAGTATTTGTTTGTGCATGCTGACATTTATAGGCCGGAAATGAGGTGGCTATAGAAATAAATTAAATTTAATTGTTTTAGGTTCAAATTAGTTTTTTTAATGCTATTTCTAAAATATGTAGGATATATTAATAAACAACAGTTTGATTTGAAAAATCGTCGCATGTGAAGGGCTACACGTTGACTGGACCCTGCCAGATAGAATGTAACATTCTACGCTCAATTATTTGAGGACACGACGTTAATTTACTGAAATACAATCCGGTGATCGTACTGGAAGTTTCATGAATCCGCAATTTATAAAGCTCCATTTCGGTGAGCACCAAAAAAATTTGATAAGCTTTAAGATTGCTATTACAGTTGTAATGATGTATCCATGGCAATAAAATTGGTTTATCGTTTTATTAAAAGTTTTGCGGAGCAGACTTCGTGAAGGTGTCGACAGCATTGCATAAAAGCAGAATTTCAGTGGACACGGAACTATTTTGATCGACAGCGAAACTTGTATATGGATATTAGTTTTGTATGCACTAAATATTTTGTTCGTTTAATTTATTTCAATTTAAAAGTCGTATTGGTCTAAAAAGTCTTTAATAAGTTTACATGTACGAGTATATAAGTAAACAAATCATTAAGCGTGTCAATTTCTTAAAACCATTATATCAACCATATGTGCTTAATAAAATAAATTGATTCATAAAAAGATGTTCTATGTTTTTCAAAAATTTAATTGTTCCCTGGTGTCTCGTGACGAGAGTCACGAGTACTGTTACGTTCTACTTCCCAAAAAGATCGGTGCCTATCGATTCGAGACAACTTTATACGCTGCCTTAAATATTTTTTATCTATGTTTTTTACTCAAACAATGCGTCGGTAAACGATAATTAAAAGTGGAGGCTTCATCGCCGTCGCCTCCTCTCCACACCTATTTTTTGTGGCGCTACGATCTAATCCAATTGGCTTTACGACGTTTACTAATTGATTGATCTGCTGTTGATATTGCTTTGTTTTATCAAAGTTGATTAAAGATTTTAATGAGGAAAGATAACGAATAAAAATCGATAGAGTTGGAGACCGCCAGAGAGAACGGCATGAATGTATGGAGCGTGATCGGGCTAAGAAGATTAGAATTAGGAAGATGATTCATGTGCTTATCGATGAATGAATTGAAAAATTCCATTGTGCGGGATTCTCTTAAAACCCTGACACTCTTTACGGTGGTGGTAATAACAAAAGTATCATTTATTTTCTTGATTTAGAAGTAACAAACAAGCGACAATCAAACCGGTCTATTTGACTGTTAATAAACTACAGATATAAACATGATACTATGTCCCTGACGGATATAACATGCTTCAAACAGAAACAGCTCCTTGAAATTTGTTTCACGGCTGGATTAGCGGAAGCAGCGGCGAACTTCACAAACATTCTACTAGCGATCCCGTTATAATTTACACTTGCCTATGAAGAACACAAGACACAACATAACACATGACTTAACAATAACACTGGTTTTCAGTCGGTAGTTACTTGACTGGGCGAGAGGTTTCCTGCGGATTCGGTGCGGTACATATTTATGGTACGTATATAAATGTTTGTTCTCGGGTGATGTATTCAATGAATATTTTCATGCCACCTGCAAATCCTACTGGGGTATTTGTATGAGTATGTTATTATAAATTTAAAAACGACAAAACCAGAACCTAAATTACATAAAGATACCTACCGAAATGGTCGCTTATATTCAAAAATAACCTAAGCTCTTTATTTTTCGTATATAGTAATGACGCACGGAGGCTGACGGCGTGTTGATTATTATTCTTTGAATTTTTTGCGGAGTGCCCGTTTAAGGGCAGCCATTGAACCAAAAAGATTCAAGGCCTCTGATAAGGCTTAATATTTACTTTGTACCGCAACCATCAGAAACGACCACAGGACATACTCAATACAAACGTAAAGCTCATTAAAAAGATGATAAAAGGTTCACGAACACTTTTACAAACGCGGCCAAATTTGCGCAAATTCGTTAATTATTAAAAATCGGTAATACTATAAAATATTAAGGAAAACCAAAGCGACTTCATCTTAAGAAATTAGAATCGAGATCTAATCCTCGTGGGCGTGGTCGCACAAAAGCCATTAAATAAAACATATCGAAACATCGTCCATTTTTATTTGGGCCCTAAGTCCATCTAAAAAGCTCTTCGTGTTCTGAGACGTTTTATTTGGAAGGATTTATTCACTGACCGGCGTGCTCTGCATTCCGTGCCCGATATTTTTAAGTTGCGAGGGCTGCCATCTATACTGAAAATACGGGAAATACTGAAAACTTTTAATTTCTGGAACTGGCTGACGTGTTTTTTGGTTCAAGCCTTTTTCGTAAGCATGTTTTAAAATCAGGACAGGATTAACAACAATGTCCGTTTACGGTCCAGTCGCAAAGAAGAGTGCACCCGGTTATCACTCGGGGGAACGAGGAGAGAACGGCAGCCCTAGCTGGGACTCGCTTGGAGATAAATCGATTCGGGAGTCGGTTACTCAGTTTTATCTTAGCTCTTATCGGTATTATCTCTCCGAGTGTTAAGGTAGCGCCTCCCTATTGATATTCCAGTGTGATATGGAAACAGCTAAGAGGTATACAGTCCACTTGGTTATGAAATGCAGTTCAAAGAAATCGTAAGCACAGAATAATCTCGTTCGGTATTATTTTAACTAGAACAGGCGCAGACGTTATATAAGCTTAAATATCAATGAACGAATCCAAATTTGGGATCTTTTCATTCGAAAGTATGAAATGTAAGTATAAAATGATTATCGACCGGTCAGATGTCGTGTTATCGAGTTGTGTTAACATGGCATAAAGTCTGCGAGTTGCGCCGTACCCGCTGGTCCGCTGCTGCTCTCGAAACGTTCGTTGTGGGCGTGGTTAGAGAAAATTCAGCGACGATAGGCCCACCGTCGTCGTTTGAAGGAGTGCCGTCACTGCCGTGGGAGACTTGGGAAATTCCGTTAAGTGTTATCGACCGCTGATAGCTTTGTTTGTCTGCGTCGATGGGTTTTCCTTTTGTCGTCTTATCTTTGTGTGCCGATGTTCGATTGAAATTCACATTTCGAAATTCGGTTTTTCCCATCGTTAAACATATAACACCTACTGTATACGACACTAAATTTATAACAATCAAAGTATTGACAATGAGAAAGAGAAGCATCATACGTATACCCATAATCGATAGAATTTCCTAAAGTAGCGTTACCATACTCGTGGTCTCAACTGGATACAACGAACTAACTTCAATATTAGTATATATGCAGAATTATACACAAACGAGCATGTATAATGTATCTTGCTCTAAAAACCCATTGAAGTTTCAAATGCTTGAAGCATTCATTGACGGTGCCCAACAATGGGTTACCATGGCAACTGTGGCGGTCGTCGCCTTCGTAATCTCCTAAACTTCGCATTCCTCACATAAGACGCTGGTGTGAAAAAAATATTGTAAATAGCACTCATGGCCTTCGATGGGTTCCGTTCATGGGTTTTTTATTATAAAGAAAAACATGTCCTGAGTCATAAGAGCAAACCAAATATTTCATTATATACTCGTGTATGGCTCGGCTACAAGACTCGACAACTTAGGTGTCGGGGGAAGGTGCACCTGTGGCTGACACCGCTGGAAGTAAATACGAGTAACAATCAGTACCATCATACTGAATAAAAATATTTTTTCAATTGAAAATGTCTGTGAGCTTATAAATACTTGTAATTAATGATGCAGTTCAAAAGGTCAAGTAAATAAGGTTTTATATGGATGCCCGCTCCAAGCTTAGTATACTAGTAGTTGATAGATCGCAACTACACCTGTGACCCTGCTCTTTAGTCTATAGTATAGACTGTAGACTCTATACAGACATATATTTGTAATGTCTCTTTGTCTGTACATTACATTTTTTTTTGTTAAATTTCATGACAAATATTCTTTCTATGAAATACTAACATCGGTTTGACTATTTTGAAAATGTTTGTCCGTTTGTCTGTCTATCCGTTTGTATGTATGTCCCGTTATAACTCAAGAGCGGCTTGAACGATCGCAATGAAAATTGGTGTGTAGTGAGAACACGTGATTGTGCAGATGACAGTCACATGATCACGACATGGTCACGACAAAAAATATTAAATGTGTAATAATCATGTATATATCATGATAGTCCAGCCCCAGTGAAGTCGGACGGGGTCGTTAGTCTATAATATTATAAAGATAGATTGCGAACTTGCGTATGTGCGGAGGTGATCTCCGGAACCGCGGCACCTGTTTGACCATTTCTTTTACCATTTGAAAGGTAAATTGTTTTGGATAGACATGGGCTTTATAATATTAAGAAAATATCAGTATCTGTCTGAATGCGATAATCTTAATAATTACAGCACGGGTTGTCATACATATACTACCGATATTTAAGTGTATGATATCTGGAAAAAATTATTACAAGCCTGATAAAAACTTGCAACAACTATTTCGGATGCTACTTGAATAAAGTTTCTTGATGCGAAGCGAGGGCGAATTACTAGCAAACAATAAAATTTAATAACAATCTCATTACTAATGCATTATATTAACCTGATCGGCGTGAGCAAAACGAACCCTAACGCAGACGGTACCCGGGAACTGGCCGCGGTACAAAAATGCTTTCCTATGAATAATAAGATCAAACAGAAAAAAAATACCACGACTCGAAACACAATCGTGTAAGCATGTAGACAAACCATTATGTTCATACAATGCAATAGTTTCGTCCCGTTCATACGTCGTGCGTTTACAAACACGTTTTTTATCTTCGTCTCATTCATCCGAATTACCTTTTAATTTATAATGTCGAGGGACTGGTTCGAAGGGCTGCGTTGAGGTGAGTCTTTGGATTCTCTCGAAAGCTAAAATCATAACACAATACGTATATTTGTTGACGCGTTGTATTCGATTCAAACGATTCTTTGAGACGATCGTATGGAACGCTGTCACCGAGGGCGTCGCGATGCGTTCTGATGGATGATCGAGTGATTTTACCGAGTCGTACTAAAAACGTACTAAATAGTTGGTAGTGAGATGGGCGTTACGAAATTGATGGTAAAAATAACACGATTTACTTGTTTTATTACAAAAATCAAGTGCAGTTATTAGTTTTTCTTCGCGCTTTACATGTTTTTAACAAGTTTTCCATACTAACTATCTATAACTTTAATCGTTGAGTTATGTGTTGTATATTTTTAATTAATATTATGATGAAAGTTCATGTTGTTGATCAAAAAGACTGTTTTTGTTGACTTTCTTTAAATTTCTCGATTGAGCGTGTTGCCGAGAGACATCCATAAAATAGATATTTACTTCAATAGACACTTGCTAGCTTTTTCTAAAAAGTTAACAATGCAAGTTTATTTTTAAATTTTAGATAAATAATTGCTACATGGCAATAAACAGTGTTTGTGACATACATAAAGAAACGGACAGACGGAAAGATAGGACTGCAAACGACAGAGCGTAAGGGTGTCGGGGTGGATTTTTTCCAATGAATATTCTATGGGATGATTAACATAATGTTATGACAACCTGCGAACGAGCCTCGGGCGTGTCTCTTACTGAAGAAACTAATATAAATGCAAACATAACATTCGAAATTAAATAAAAAAGTGGACAAAAAGAGCATGTTGTGACGATGTATTATCTAAATTGGTTGTATAATGTTTCGATGAGTTTGTAATTTTATGGCGTTTATTTTTTATAATTTCATCGTGGACAGTGCCTTTTGTGATGTTGAATTGTTTTAAAGTAGGTTAATTGTGAAAATATTACGGTTATGTACACTGACAGATATCACAGTTAATTTTATACTTTGTATGCTTGTAAATAAATGATAAATTTGTGGAATTAATTATTCCAGAGTTTTAAAAAAATGAAATTAATTCATCGTTATCATCAACATTATTTGTGTTCAATGTTGTTTAACAGTTATTATTAACAGACATGAATGAAAAGTTTAGTATTGGTCAAGAGCTAAGTAAGTAACTGTGCCTAATTGTACATGTAAATTACAGTTTATCATCGAGGTAAACATTTCAAAACATATTGTTCGAAATGTAACTGCAACTTCATTCGGTCGCATTTTATCTGATCGTACTCAGCATCCCGGAGGCCATACACCTCAGTCCCGTGGAGGTCCTTAACTCCATCGCATTGTTTCGTTGCCGACGCATTAGGGCCTGAATGTCTTTATTTACATTTTGTTTACCTCTAAAAACCCGAATTTATGGCCCTCATGAGGTTTTTGTTTCATTCCATAGAATGGAACAATGTTTGCATATATATATCGTAAGATGTGAGTAATATGATGTTTATTAAGTTGAATTCAAAGGAGTAGATACTTTATGTTTTTCTATTACAACAAATTCGAATAATACCTATCCACTCGTATTAGAGATCTTTGGATTAGCAACGTAGACTTATATAATGGAGGCTTATAAGGCTATATAAGGATTATATTTTCACGCCGCGGAAAAAGAAGAAATATTATCATACTTCAACTTGATAGATCATGAAAATTGTAAAATTGCGCTATGTCATATTAATGTTGGTATGTTATATAAATTTTTGTGTTAAAATTGTGAACATGCAAAGTGAGGATATAACAGAAATAGATTTTATGAGTTATTCTAAAACTCCGTATATCAGCGATGATAGATATAATGTAACCAAGGAGACTTGTTTTGATCTAAACAGAGATCAGAGTGATAATAAACAAAACGCACGCACTTTGAAATACCGATGTAATAAAGACCATGTATATCATAATACTTTCAAAACAAGAAACGAGTTTATAATTTCTCCAAGTGATTACAGAAGTAGACTTAATGAACCTAGAATTTCAGTTGAAAGAATATGTTCGAGGAATTTACGTACGGAAACAAAAAATCCTTCTAATGCTTTTGATTATAGTAAAATAGAGATTGAGTCAAGCCAAAACGAACATACTATTAAACAAAAGCATCTTATACACACAAAACCAACATTTATAGAGAGCTCTGATCAGATTAGTGAGAAATTTTGTTCCGATAAAAGTACATATTGTCGACCTGTACTTAATCTTTATAATCAAGAGGTTTTGTTCAAAACCATGGAAAAAAATGCTAAATTAAGGAGACTTGTCACGAAATTGGTGATTGCTCGGCGAAAGGAGAAAGAAATGGAAAATTGGAATAATTACATTAGTGACTTGAGAAAAAAACACTGTGGAGACATCAAATTGAACCATGCGACCTCGTTACGATATATTTCTAACAAATCGGAAGCACCTGATACAATTGAGGATATCTGTAGTACAAAGTTTATGTGCACGCAATCTAACCTTTCTCAAAATTTGCTTAAAGATTTTTACAAACCACATGATATTCAAACATATTGTAACGATAATTCTAGAGTTTCAAACGAATATACATCAGAAGTATTCAATCCATATAAAACAAATACATTATGTTTTCCTACTTCTTCGCAAGGGAGGCTTATTATGTTAGAGAGAGAAAGGATAAAACGTTTAGCTAACCGGGAATATAAACCACTATTTAAAACTATCAATGAAGAAAATAAGCTTGAAAGTGAAGGTTTAAGGACCAACAAGCGTAAAGGATCAGTATATGGCTCGAAAACGAGTTGTATTGTTCGTAATAACCGGAGCACAAACACCTCGTTAGAATGTACATATACACAAACGGAATTCCAAATAATACCTTCGAAAACTGCAAACACAGTAATATCAAAAGGATGTAATACAAATCATACTTCATATGAGAAAGGGTATAACAAAGAAGTGCATAACAAGGAAACAGAACCAGAATATTTTTACAATAAGAATAATAATTTAAGAAAAAAATCATATGTGTGTATTGAAGAAAAACTGGATAATTTAATACATTCTATTAATAATTTTATAAAAGAAATGAAAAATAAAAGTGCTGAACACAAAACCTTTGATCAGCATACCAAACTGGGGAAAAGAAATGTGAATTACACCAGAAGTGACAGTTGCAGCATGGTAAGAAATGAAAAAAATATATGTGAATTAATAGATGATAGTTCTCGAACTACGAAAAATTCTTCAATTGATAACTTAAATAGATTTCAAACTATAGATGAGAATTTGACTAAAATTAACGACATTCTTTTAACGGGAATTGGAAAGAATCAATTTATAACATTGAAAGGTTCATCTGTTGGAGAAACGTACCATGCGTGCTCTGTTAAGATATCGGTTACTATTCCTACTAAAGAAATATCCACCGAGGTGACACGTTCTTTGTCTAAAGCGGCAAACTTAGAAGATCGGAATATTATAATACAAGAACTACCCAAATTGGAAGACAGACGAATAGCTATAGCTGTTAATACAGATCCTTTGAGTCTGCTGGCTATGTTGAAGGTATCTACTGAGGAAACAATTAGAAGGCTTATGTCGTATGTACCAACCATTGACTATTACTCTTACTTGTCGAGGCTGCAAGGCCTGTCACCAGGGATTATTGAATCTCAATATGTTTGTAATATTTGTGGAGCAGCTTTCAAAAAACCTTCAGCACTGACTGACCATATTCAAAAGCATGAATTGGGAAACACAAGGTATTTTAAATAGTTATGTTTTATTAAGTACATTGGTGGTATTATTCTGTTTAAAGATCGCTTGATAAAGACCGCGACATATGCCATGCTCGGTAGTGAGGTGCAATAGACGCCTGCGGTCTCCTTCTGCGAAAAAGTTATCTATCGTGATCTTCTAACGCCAATTAGGTTAGCAACTGTCAAAAATGTAAGTCCACCTCACAAAAAAAAAATTAAACGAAGTTTTTCAATGATATTATATATACTTTTATGTTTGTTGCATTCTAGTATGTCTTTTGGAATGTACTATTTGTTTGAATACCAAAAATATATGTATCTTACTTGTTATAGTGTTTCTAAGTTCATTAATTGTGGTTTTCATATAGAGATGTATAACGAAACATTTTATTGTGCGGTTAGTAATAAGTATCCATGTCCTAATAGATAGTTATGTATCAAGGGATTGCTGCGTTTGTCGACACGTCCTGGATTTGCCACGTCGGCGTCCAAGTCTGTTCAAGTGCCAATACTGTGGCCAGCGGTTTACGAGAGCGTACTGCTGCGAGTTGCACCAGGAGGAGTGCGCTAAGCGATTGGGGAAACTTCATGACGTCACATCCAGTTTGGTGCTTTTGAGGTAGCTTTTACATCAACTGTTTCTATGCTACTAGTTGCTGCATCTAGCATTCTGGCGCTAAAGAATTGAGCTACATTTTTCTTCAATTTTGTAAGTTTGGAGATGCTGCTGAGAACTGAGTTATGTTTGCATAAATTGTCGAATTTATTATTATTTTTTAATATTAATAATCATATTTAATTGTTTGTTGCAAATTTTAATACAGCAAATTCATTTGAATTAAATTAATTAATTAATAAGCAAGTAATATTCCTAATAAAAAAAATCGTCTCCATCAAAAAAAAAATATTGTTTGTACCATTCATTTTAAATTACAGTCTTATGTCCAGAATTTTTTTGCCCTCTGATTCGGTCGTGGTCGACGCGGGTGGACCAAACCTCCACCGGGCACGTGAAAAGTATAATTGGGTAGAGAGGCAGGAACATTGTCAACGGTCCTTTTGTAACCGCCGACGCATCCATCGCTCTTGTTTGTCAGGCCATGCGCGGCTATTGTGGAGAAATGGGCGTAAAATTCTTAGCGATACATTTCTATAGTGGTACGTAACATTATGTGTAATTATGTTTGGTTTATGGCTACCCAGAATGGAGTTACAGTTGCGAGTGATGTGGCTTGAGCGCGGGTGGAAATGAACTGTGATTGAATAAAAAATGTAGTCGTATTTGTATTCAGAGATTAAATTTGCAACGGATGACGGAATATCTATCAATGCGATGATTTGGATGAAGTTAGATTTTATACCTGGATTACGATTATTAAATTAAGCCTGAATGTTTGGTACAGGAGTGAAAGCCTGTAAAAATACTGTCATATCTAAATGCTAAATATTTTAAGTGTTGATATAACTACAACCAAGTATCTAAGTACATACATACATAAATAAATATTAGTGGTAATAACTAATATGCCTATTGGTCCGAATCGGCCACTAACCTTAAGAATCGGGAGAGGCTTATATAGTCCAGCAGTGTGACCGTTGAAGTGGTCAGTAGACGAGCCGACTGTCCAAAATTTTCCGGCCACGGCCTTCGCGACCCCCAACTACATAGACGACTGCTGGTTAACGATGGGAAACACTGTCTATGACATATGTACGTTCCTTTGGAAGCAAGCCTTGTAAATTGATGATAACCTCCCGTTTATATTCAGCGTTAATATTATTAAGTTCATTAAATATGATCAAGTAATTTCATTTTAAAGTTCATAACATCGTACGGATTGAAATAAAGTAAAATGTTAAAACCTTTAAAACCGTTAAAGCTTCAGAGGCATTATACGGAAGGTACCGATAAATATCTATGGAAGTTTTTGTGCGCGGTCATTTGGTTCTGTCTAGTGGGACAACATGGAGGTGTAAATTGAATAAAAAGCTATGTATAAAACATTTTTTTACATGTTCCGCATTTTTGCACACCAGGATTCTCTCCCGCAGGTTAACCGGCGTTATGTACGTCATATTTGTAGACAATATAGTACTAAAAGTATTGAAATATTTAAATACCGAAACAGTTGAAGTTTTGGCTTCTCATTCGATTTACGCAGTCATATGAGGTCAATTCAAGAAATTCGTATTTACAGTGTACGGTCAAAATGGTACCACTGTTTTAAAATGTCAAATATATTCAAGTTTTGATTTTTTATGTAGTAATCAAGGTATAAAACCATGTAATAGTTTATCTGAATCAATTTCGAAATCCTGTACTCCTTAGCTACTTAACAACAAAAAAAAAATAATCCCGGAACTTTTCAACATAAAATATCCTCAGTTTTTGTCAAATTGGAAACCTTTCTGAGAACTATTCATTTTAGATTCAGTTCGTACCGGTACGTGTCTGAAGATATGAACGGTGCTTAATTTGTATACCGTTAAATATTTGCCACACCGGCACCGGCGCAAGATCATGTCCGTTCTATTTGTTTAGGTGAAACTGTAAGTATTGTTATAAACGGACGTGGGAAGTTGAAAGATAAAGTAATGCAAAACTTTGAGCCGCCGAGCTTTTTAAGTTTCTCTTTTATTACACAGCTGTCCGACTTGTCCTGTTGACTTCGATGACATACCAGATCATATAGAGATCATGCGAGATAATCCAACGAATAACCTTTTATGAGTATTGATATAAGAAAATAGAGACTATATGTAGAAAAATAGAGAAGATTAATAAAGAATTTTGATACCGAAATATTAATCTAAAATTATTCTGTCAGACATTAGTCTGCTAATGTTATTGTATTGTATAATATTCTTACATTTGATTTACGAGATTTTAATTTTATATTACAATGCCTCTTAACTTCATTTCGTTCCGCTGTAATTGTAACGCGAATTGACTGCCTTTGTGGGCACCGTGAATCATATAAAAACAGCATCGGACAAAATTCTCACACTCCGGTACAGTAAATAGAGCATTTGAAAATATTTGTCCAGACCATACAAAAAAGAAAATTGATTTATCATCTGAAGAATTGGCCAAATTATATTACACAGAGTATGATGTCTCACGAAGTTGTACATTTGTACCATTAAATATTTACACTTACGTAAGCATGTGCAGTGAAATGTTTATCACTCGTAATGGCATTTGTTACAACGTCCAGAGAAATATGTAGAGTCCAATCAAGTAGAGACTTAGTGAAGTAATAATTTAACTATGTTTCAATGAATTGTCGTCTCTGTCCTGTTCGCTCATTTTTCATTTCCAAGCGTCCCATAACAGACATGGCGAAACCGAACATTTAAATGCACAATGTACGTACTTTAGAAGTGCATTTACGGGAATTTTAGGGTACAATTTTTTAACGTACAACTGAGTTTACATCTGTCAATAGTCTTAGAGATTACTTGATGAAGCAATCATCTTGAATTACCAATCATCAAATTATATTGCCATTTGATAGTGAAAAATACATCCAATAATGTTGATAAGTGAGAGAACAAGTTATTAGTATGTTCAGACACTATCAGTCCGATTCTGGTAGATATGTTAGAGTATGTTAAGTTCCTGTTTGTTAAGGAGATTGTTGAGTTTACAAGACACCAGTAGCACTAAGGTGTTGGATTTAGAGTGTCCGCAGAGCAGCCTGGCCGACAATGGCAGTTGCGGTGCTCCGACGTGAAATGCAGGCCGACGGCGGCGGCGGCGTCGGCGTGTTTACTGGGCCACTCGCCATTTGGAAAAATCCACAACACCTTTTCTTTAATAATCGCGAAATTATTTATCAGTATTCGTCATTTACTAGTTAATAATACTATCGATTGAATGGTCATTTCGCGATAGTAATTAGACTGTTATATTTATTTGATTTTGTAACCGCACACGCGTACATGTTAAAATATCTATCTGTTTAGGTTAGTTTTTATTACAACTGATAACTTTCTGCCGGTTTCTGGTATTCTCTCAGAATTTCCAAGTTCTCCTGCTAGTTGTATTCTATGTTATATTATTCTCACCGATTGATGGCAGTCAAATCTACCTAAGATTTGATGTGACAAAATTTGCGGCTGTGTTCATTCAATTCGTACATTTTAATAAAAAATAAGTATTGTGTTTCTAAAAAAAAATCTTGTTGTTCATTAGTTATATTTCAACACCATAATAATGTATAATTGCAGAAATTGATTTTATTTATAATGACCGGTAGAATTCTAATTGTAATGTACCAGCACTATATCGCCATTCTGACTCAGCTTATTTGATATCTCTGTATAAAAAACGAGCTCAGCGTTATCATTTGAGTTGCACCTGCCGTATTTTATCAAATCCCAAAAAAGTTTCTTAAAATACGAAAACAAGAATAGCCTATAGAGCTTCAGAAAACCAATATTTATCATTCTAATCGCGACATTAATACAGACATGCACCTTGTGGCACGCGTTGGCAATCTCATCAATTTATTTGTTGAATACACATGGTTTATCCTCGTTTATCATGGCTGCCGAGCTGCAGACGGGATTTTGATAAAATTATCAATTTCAACTCATACAAAGACGTTATTTAGTTTGCGTTAATTTTATTTTCTTGGCTCACATTCGTTCCCACAGGTACAAGACGACTGAGCATTTTTAATGATATATTTACTGAAGAAATTTATTAATCGAATTACTACATGTTTAGAAGTACATACATTGATTGTGCTCGTACATTGTTATCAAGCGAAGTAACGCATGATACTGCAATTACATTTTTTTCCTTCTGTTGTCTTATCTCGTGAAATTTTAAGTGATAAATAAATAAATGTATAATTGATAAAACGAGGAAAATTGTAAAATAACAAAACACATCAAAAATGTATATCAATTATTTCGGATGTGTGTATTAGTGTCTGTAAGTGGAAACGTAAGCGAAGTGAGGGCTGTCAAAAAAAAACGTAATTAAGGGTGTTTTTGAATACAACATATCATGCGCACAGACCACAGACCACAGACGTCTGCACATAGACACGGACAGTATTGTTACTGTCATTATGTATGGTGATATCATTCACGGTCGGTAAGAGATGAGCAAGGCGGCGGAGTCGGATATACCATTGGGTGTGATAAATACCTGTTTCTATTAAAGTCGGTTATCGATTCGTCGTATAAGATTATGGTTAAGAGAATCTTAATTGGTACAGTCACGAGGATAAAATTAAAGGCATTATCGGCAATAATCTATGACAGGTTCATACAGTTCCGTAATAGTTTTTAAATAAAGAGGCGCCAAACCTTTATCATGAAAGTGCAACATTAATAACCATGTTGCGCGTGTGTGTGTACACATATTTTTGAATTCGTTTCTGCAGCACGTATTATTTGGTGGTACACGCCGATTTGATGTTATTACATTTACGCTCATAATTACCACAAACAATATCTCAAGATATGATAACGGTACATTTATAATAATTGGACGAAGTTTTATCCACATACCATATAACATTCCCCCTGATGCGAGTTACATGGGCGTTCATAGAGAATACGTCACAAACCCGACCTGGAGAATAAACATCTGATACGTAAATGTGTGTGTCAGATGGGAACTGAACTAAGAACCCTCGCTCACGGTCGGTAGACGGGGCCACTTCCATCCGAGCTACCGGGGTTGGCCGGTACGTGCATGCAAGGAATGAATCGATCGATGTGGTAAGTAATAGGACAATGATAGGATAAGGATAAGGGGAAATAATTTATAACAAGTTCCTCTACTAATAGAGCGAGGTGAACGTTGGTTATAACTCCTGAGGATCAGCTGATTTTATTTATCTTCTTTTACCTCGAAACTAATAATTAATTTCTAGCATTTCAGAAGATTCAATGTGTGTTAGAAATTGAATTTAAAGAAATGTGTATGTTCCGTACGAAGTTATTAAATAAAAAATCCCGATCTTGAGACAATGGGTCGATTGAATCGTAAACAAGCGATACGTTAATAGTAACCCGCCATTGTCTCGACTGCACTCATCACGGGTCTCGTTATACGCTGCTGACAATGTACCTATTAATTTCGATCGTTGTTAACCAAATGACGACCCAGGGTCTGTTTGTAAATGTTATTATTGAGAGGGGAGCATTGATTTTTGGAATACAAGTACCGTGGATACATTTTACACTGTTTAAAAATACCTTTCATATAGTTGGCCGATGGAGACGTTTACGGTCATCAATCAGCGGCGTGCGGGGTGAGACGCGATCCCAAAACTAAGCTTTCGTTTTGGAGCTCAGAGCGTTGAGGGTAAAACTAAGTACATTGTAAGTTTGCGTATTCCGCCTGCACTGTGATTAATTGTCTGATTCAACGTAAATGTTGTACTGTGACAACCCTGCCGAATAAAAGGCATGTTCTGACGGTGGCGGCTTTTCTTCTTACGTCAAAGGAGGTGGACTACTGTAACGTTAATTTGTGATCATTCGATATGGATGTGATGTCGACATATTTTGTTTTGATTTTTTTTACTGTCTCTGTCAAAAATGTACTGGTTCTTGACTGACTCTGACACTTGACTCATTAATGTTTTACTGAGGTGCGGGTTAGAGACAGGAAAATGTCGGTTATTATGCAGTTTCTTTTAAAAAGTTTTGATTAGGCATCCGTTGCACATGCCGACTGTAGTTATCAATCTCTACTACCGAGGGTTTTATAATTTTGCTAGCTCACTAGAAATACGAACACACCAGATTGATGTACACCACACCTGTTCTACTACGCATTGGATTGGAAAATTGGATTATTAAACTGTTAAATGCATTTTGGCTGAATGTTGAAAATGTATGCCTTATACATGGTATAAAATAAAAAACTTGTAGTACATTTCTTTAATCGTCACGTCACGTCACGACGTCACGGCCTGCGATGCGAAGGTCCGCCGATGAAAATGTGAATCTCGGTCGGCGAGGGTATGAGTATGAACTCGCGAACTCTAATTAAATCTTGCTCCAGACAATTATATATAAGATTGCCTCTTGGATAAAAGTGTATAGTGTTTACACTGAATAATGCATGTGTGTTCCATCTCATTCATGTGGTAGTGTGGCTGGAGTGACGTCACGAGGACGTGACACGGACGCATTAGCATCGGTTTCCGTTAAACCGAGGAAACAGACACGCTGTAGATGTTAATATCAAACGGATATTGTAGTTTGTTGGTCATGTGTCTCCTTGTGGCGTTGGAGACTGGCGCTAGTTTGTTATGCTGTGTACGAATGGCCTCCGAATTATTTTTGATCGAAATTTACAGCCAAATGAACTGGGGTCAAACCACGATGGTTTTAATTCAGTTCACATGACTATTCGTATGGTGTCTACTGCTTGTACACTATTTTTACTTAAATAAATAAACACCGAACTGAATAAACATTATATGGTTGATTTAAAAGGGATAGCAGCGTGCCAGTTCGGCCGTAAATCCTCTCACCGTGCCCGACCAGGATCCGCAACAACCAAACGAGAGGTTGTTTATGACAGCGTCTGGCAATTTACAAGAGGACAACCAAGCGGCGCCCATTGACATCCGTCACCCTGAATGCATCGCCGAAGCGTTGGAGGTCAAGAAGGTGGCAAATAACCCGTTTTTTTACTGGCCCACAGATGCTGCAACAAAAATAAGTAGACTATTTATTACACGGAGGTTTCTACAGTACCTACGTCCTAGCCACCTACCACCAGCCAGGCAACTACGGCACTCTACCACGATTACCGTCGTGCGAGCGGGGAGCCTCCCGCACTGAGTAATAGCGGACTATTGTGTTTTGCTAATCCTATGTTGAAAAGCTGCAGTAAGTATAACGCACACTAATTTATGATTAACTAGCAAATGCCCTCCCCTCGCTTCGGAGAAACTACCTTACGCTTCAAAATAGCATCTGCTTTTTTCTCGTTCTGTGCATTAGAAATACATATATTAATTCATAACATTTTATTTATGGAAGGATTGCAATGAGACAAACTTTAAATTTTAAGTGACGGTTACTGCAATACATTAATGAAAATCAGAATGAAATCGGTCAAGCCGTTTCTAAGATTAGCGGGATCAAACGCACAGATAAACAGACAAAAATACTAACAACTATTGTTTTGGGTTCTATTATGTCAATAAAGGCCCGCAACAATATTTTTTCTCATATATCGTTTATGTACAGAAAGCGATCAGTTAGAATTTTATTATTAGTATAGATATAGATAACTATCATATTAGACAAGTTTATACATATACATACATAGTATGCATTATATAAACAAAAATTAAAATTTCTATTATTCATATATTCATAAATAAAAATATGTAATATATCCATAATCCGCCACGCTGGCCAACTGTGGGTTGACAGATTTAACATACATTTCAGAACATGATATATTCTCAGGTATGCAGATTTCTTCACGATACTTTTCTTCATCGATGCAAGTAATACTTGATTTACATACGCATACAATTTGAAGAATTGGAGATGCAAGTAGGTTTCAAACTCAAGTCTCTCGTGCGAGAGACCAACGTTCACACCACTAGGCTACCACTGCTGACCTGACCCTGATCAATGGATAGCAAAAACTCCGTCCTGAGTAGCGCGCACACACTGAAACACACACACACACACACACACACACACACACTTGAGGTATCAAGGAGATAGTGTGCTGCACGAAATAGATATCCGTCCTAATCGAGTGTGGAGTTACGGCCTTTCACGTGAAGGTATTTATTTTAATTGCCGAGGATGTTGGGAAAATGGTCAAAGTCATTTAATTTCTAAGAAAGCTTTTTGAAATGTTGGCGTTTCAGCTGACCAGTCTTGATTATACTCTTTGGTGATACTGATAACAGCATTTAGTGTTTCACTTGTGTTTATTTAATAATACTTTTTTACCTAATGTTTTTTTTCTTTGGTTATTATAATTCAATCGTCATTATTGTGTTTATTGGTTTTGACGGCGCATTAATAGAGGTAAATAAAATGCTATGAGATGCCACCGAGTGTGGCTTATCGGCCGAAATTAAAAGGATAATGAATAGTGGCCGGTGACCACCGGCGGACCGCCGCGCGCCTCTCCGCCGGCAAGGGCTCTCGGCGCCCTGCGGTATTCGTGCGCCGATGTAAACTTACTGGAACTGCCGTCAACTATTGTCTAATATTATTTACCAGTCGTGCTCTATTAAGCACTTCTATAGAACACGCCGTGACATGTTTATGACAAATGTGTCTAGAAATAACAGCGAAGGATCCAGTTTCGTTGAAGTCATATAAAAAATAATTAAATGTGTAAAAATATTAAAAAAATATCCTTTACAAAATGGATAGTTACCAAAGTTTCAATGCTCCGTTATAGCTGTTAACAGTTAATTTACACAGCTTTTAAATTTTAGTTATGTATTAATAAAATATACTATACTTGGCATGAACACACTCCTGTACCATTAAATATCTCTAGTACCTGTGGTTCCAATTCATTCTAAAAGCGTTCTTTAAGGCATATGTGGGGCCGCCTTTATGGCATGACAAAGAAACATTACTATTCAACTGACGATTATTAATTATAAATAATGATTCGAAATTGATGACAAATTTTTAATATACTTTTTAAGATATATTTTCTGCTCTCTTCCGACTTCCATTGAGTTAAGTTAAATTCGCTAACAAACAAAACACGTCCTACGATCCCTTCCAGTACAAACGGCGTGTCCGGCGGGGCACGGAGCCGCGCGGCGCTAAGCGACCATCATGCGACCGCTGACACCGCCACCGCGATGTACGACGCTAACCGAATGTGGCAGTTGTGACATTTGAATACACTAAGACCGTATATGATTTTAATTATGTTTGTTATGTTAAAAACTAAGTTTGGAGCATTTTATTTGATAGACTTAAGTATTGATAAAGCTCGACTGGAGACTAAATCCCCAGTAATTTATTCGTCGTAAACGAACGAGTGTAGATGAGAACGTTTCAAGAGAGGATATTTTTTAACTTAAATTAGTGCTTCAGTACAATCCCAACAGTGCAAGCGACGTTAGCTCTGGCTGGATTTAATAATAATTTCCGGAACCACGTTACCTATTTGGAAAATTCTTTTACCATTTGGATGGTACATTTTATTCGGATCGACATATACATACATACATATGTGCGTGTGTGTGTATATTTGTATATTTAATTGCTAGTGTTTAATAAGTCTATTAATATTGCAACTAACATAAAAACTTTGAATAGATCTCTGTCGAATGTTATCCTGCCGCATCCACGGAGCCGTCATCGGTTCGCGCTCCCGGTCCAAATCGGAATGTGACACCGTCGAATCAGACAAAAATAAAATATCGCCGTCTTATCAGATGGGACGATAATGAATTGACCCATTTAGTGAGTGAATCACTCATTATACCCTCGGCTCGGCTCGCTCAGATACATCTATACGTCTGAGCTCCAAAAACACTTAAACCCGTCTAAATATAAACTGAGAATGCAGAGAGGCAGAGGGGAATTTGCAAGAATTAACTCGAGTTTTCTCTTTCGAGGGTTTGAAATGGGAACTAATAACATTTTGTGTATTTCAGTTCCTATTCGGTGATGATGCTTCGAGCAACGAGTTCCAGGTTGACATGTGTGCCGGCGGACGTTCGGCACGGGGACAGGTGCAGAGGTCCGAGAGCGGTATGTTGTTGTTATTGAGATATCATTTCATACCCCTCCTGGGATTGAGGCTACTTTCAATGTATCGGGGGTAAAGTAACGTTAGGTGTGTGCATTGGAAGACTTCACTAACGAGAAACACACAGATTTCATTCACAGAATATGCACATATACTTGACAAATGATGGAGCCAGCATGATTTGAACTTGAACCTCAACTGCGGGAGATCCGCGAGTATATTCAAATCAATACTGTCGTCATTGACTTTTACAGCTCAAGTTCAACTGGACGATTCGTTTGTATTGTACCTAATATTTTGCCGCTAAAAATTTTTCAGTTTTAAAAGTTTCACGTAAAATTGTGCAGTTTAGCAGCTTGTTAAGAAGTAACATTAAGGTTCGGGCTCCTTAGCGAGTACCGATGTACCTGCACCAAGTTAGAACATGACCGTGGGGGTCACGGGTCGGGCTGATTTGTAGTTTGATAACAGAAAGGCCGCAAGTCAACAAGCCGAGCTGTAAACTGCACGAGTCGTCATGGCGTTCAAGTTAAATAAGGCTGTGTCCACATAACGCGTGATACAAGGAATTACGTCTCTTATTACTTTTGAAAAACATTCGAACCTATAGAAAACTAACTGGAGTAGCGTGAAAGATCGTTCACTAGTATTTTGTATGAATAAGACTCATAATTATATAATTCGTACGTCGTAATACGTAAGTTTATATCAAAGTTTTTAGAGTTCCAGATCATATTTATCGACATACCTCTCACCATAAAAGTCATTATTAATGAATTTGACTAAACTGAAAGTTTTATTTTTTAATGAAGTTGAAAAAAAGTTCTTGCGGAATAATAACTAAAATATTATTATGAATAACAAAATTCTAATGCTGTTATTCTAATCATGTCGCATAATGAACATTGTATAGATGTAATATCACCCCTCATTGAGATAGCTGTATTAAAATGTAATAAATATTGTGTCAGCTATGACAGATACTCATCAGGTACAGGTAGAACACCGGCCACAACAAATACACGTATCGATGCGTGCGTTTTAAAATCGCGCATTTGGATATCTCCGTGTGAACTCGACACGAGAATATAATAGGGGTCGGAAACATCAAAGGCGTGACATTATTTCGTGAATTCCTCGGTAGCGTGCCAAGCTAGGGCTATAAGCTAGTCATTTCCGTTGGCGGTGGCCTAAATCTATCAAATCTCGCATACAATCATAAGTTTTGGTAACAATAAAATTATATTATGGAGCGGAGATTTATTGTTCACTTATTCATACGATAAGAATTGAGTTTACGGCGCGACACCAAACTTACTTGTAGTCTAGTTGGTAGGGATTCCGCCTGCCGAGTCACAGGTCCGTTAAATAGGCAAGTTGTATGTGATGAGAGACTACAAACGTTACCTAAGATAAATAAAGTAAAAATTTACATCGTGTGTGTGTATCTCTAAACGATGATTAATTGCAATTTTAAAATCTACCGCAAGATGGCCCACGTGACCGTTACGGTGAGTGTTTGTTTCACAGTAACAAAAAGCTTAATATCAAAATGCCATTAAAAATCGTGAGTTTATTGACTCTGTATTCTCAGGAACATCGACCACGTCTCTAATCAACTATAACATTGTTTCCATGTTCAGTGTCCTGCTTCAATCGGCGATCTATATAAATAATCATTTTTTCCAAAGGTTTCCAAGATAATGGAACTTATTAAATTGATAAAAGTGCGCACTGATCATATTCTCCGTGCCGTGGCTAGTTAAGGAGTTTTATTTCTGTGAGCGTATCAGCGTCGTCTTGTTGGAATTATTCCAAATTACCTTTAGTATTGCTTTATCCAAGTAATACTTTTCCGATGAAATCTTTGTCAGATTGCTGAATCATTATAGATTAGAATTAACGAGGCGGATTGCGTGTGGACTACGGTGAGTTGGCGAACGAAGTAATATTAACTGTACAAGCATTATAACAAGGTATGTAATGCAATGTTGTGTCTGTCACTTTAAACAACAATATATTTATATATATTTAAGATAAAGGCGCTAATGTTGTTATTGTACGTATAAAAGTTTTTTATAAATCAATATTCACACAATCATATCCCGCATTTACCGCATTCTATCACATAAATGATAGCTCTGGCGGGAACCGAACTCAGGATCCTTCGCTCGGAAGGAAGAGTTACAGAGCTATAGGGTCATCTCGTGCACAGAATAAACAATGTAGAAAAGTCAGCCTCATTTCAATAATATAACGTACGTTTCAGTAATATAACGGACTCCCATCATCTACAATTGAGTCATAAAGATTCAACAACGGGTATTGTATATATTTTGAATAGTGAAGCTTGTTGTTGGTAATCTTTCCCTATTTCACAGTCGATCGGAGCGCCACCTGCCGGCACTGCGCGCGCGTCACGGGCCATGCTCGCGTGATTGCGCGAAGATTACAGAAGCTTTCGTAAGCTTCACGGTCCGGGGTCACCGTGCACCGCTGTTGTCTGTTGTTACCACTCGCCCGCCGCTTCATTATGGGAATTTAACTTTAATTTTACCATTGTCAGAAATGAAACGTTATATAAGTGATTTTTATAAATTCTACACAACTTTTCATTGTCATGGAAGTAGCAAATAGGCAAGCAGCTATGGTTTTGTTTTGTTTTATAAGGAAACAATAACCAACCTCATAAATAAATATACGTACATACATTTCTACCTGCGTCCCCTGGGGTACGTATGGCGTTAACTTACGTTAATGTGTATGGACATAATGGTTAGTTATAGAAAATTAAATGTTGATCGAGGTAGTTTGAAATCTGGCTACGGACAGAGTTGTCATGTAGCGTGTCAGTTTTATTTACATTATGTTAAAGATTCGTTGGAAGTTTATATCAAAAAGTGAGACAAAATGACGTATTATAGACATCACATTGTAGATATCACATCCTCTTGTATACAATAAAATAATATGAACGCAACTCACCCACCTCTTTAATATTTGGTAAGAGTCATTTACATATTTATTTGTTAATTAAAATGCAATAATAACGGAACGAATAATACTAATTAACAGAATCAATATATAAAACAAGAAATAGGCATAATTTGATTACGACTTGTTGATACGACCAAAGTTGATACGTGAGTTACCCGTTGGAACTGTTAAGTAAGAGACGCATTAATGCACATCTTATAGGTAAAGGTTATTACGGTATAGACGAATATATTGATGACAAGGACGCCTGGTAATAATAGTGTCAAAACCGGTTCCGCACAGGTTTGAACTTGTAATAGCCATGTGTGGTTGTAGAGGATACGCTGAGTAGTTTATTCTTCGTTTCTTCTTCTCAATGTTAAATCTCCTTTTCGAAACGATAGTAGAAGCAAAAAATAACGTGTTACAGAATACCTAAATGATTAAATTACTTTGAATTTGAATCAATTTGAAAGCTATAAAAGTTTATATAAAAAGTGTTCAGGGATTTTCATGAGTTCAGATGAGTTAATGCGATTACTTTTTGTTAGCAAAATTCGACAGGTGACGATCGTATCGAATCGGTACACCCTGTACTTACGGTCGCGACAGTTAGAGCGGTCAGGTCATGTGTACGTACCTGCAACCGAAAATAACATATTAGTGAAACACAAAGTCGTTCACCAGATGGCGCATCTGCAGATCGATTTAAAGGCAAAAGGTGCTCAGCTCAGCCTTGCAACGGTAGTGATACGAGACACGTGCAAGAGAACAAAACGAAATGTACTCGTAATATGTCGTCACATCACGTCAGGATCACGTTAGGATCCTCCTTACGAGTTCCGTGGTAATTGCAAGTCGTCAATTTCATGGAACAGTTTTTAATAGCGATTGAAGCAATTTGGGATCTAGATGTAATCCCGATCAGAATGTTCATGGGGACGGACACCTGCCTTAGAGTCGTTTTAGATTGGACCACAAAGTCATATAAAGGTAATCTAAGTCATTATGAAACTGAGTGCCCTCATCTCCTTCAAAAGCTTAATTTGGTTGTGCCGCGGTCAACTACCGCCTCTGTATAGCACCAATTCCGATCGGCACTCACCTAAGTACAAATGATTTATATCAGTTTTATGGATTATACGTAAAACACCTTATTAATTTGCCTTAATAGTTACAATTATGTACACTTATTGAAAGTTTCTACATTTTATCTTGTACACGTCTGTCAATATAAATAAAATTCTAAATCGAAGGAAAAATATCCCTCGACGAAAATAAAGAATTCTCGGCGAAAGAATATATAAAATATGTTAGTACTAACTTTATAAAGCACTACGATTTTCCATGTAGCAATCAATCACTGTATTACTTAACGGTCGGCAGTTAATAAGAACCTTTGTCGCAATGACTTAGACCGAAATTCCTTCAGGGTCATAGGTGGTCGTACTGACGGAGCAGCTGCGAAGAGCTTTCGTGCGTAATATTAAATATTTGTGTGATACGAACAATATATCACGTTATGTTGAAATATTACAAGTCACTATTTAAGCCACCTTCGCTGATTAGGTCCCGATCAGCAGTCGTCATACGCGTTTGATTACTTTTCAACTTATTGATGTGGACGTCGTTCCCCAGCACCGGTGGTCCGGGTTGGAGTTCTGTGTTTAGGTGCGTCTTACAAATGCATTATCACTAACTTCGGTGAATGAAATCATTGTGGGGAAATGTACATACCCCAGTCTGTTATAAAATTCGCAAAGGTGCGTGAAGTTTTGCAATCCATTATTATTTATCACCTCACCTTGTCGTGTTATGGGATGTGATATTGTTTTTGTTACATTTGATTTTATGTTATCATAGCGGACATTACACATTTTAACCGTAACCCGCACTCACGATTTTTGTCTTTTTGTCTAACGACGAGACTGCGAAGACGGGAGAAAATTGACAGTCGCCACTTGACAGAGAGTATAGTAAGTCTGCTGTCCTGGTAGCTGATAGGTGGTAGAACGGCAAACGCTATTTCTACCTTATATCAGAGGGGTGTCTCATAAAATTGATAGGATTCTTATTAAAAGTTATAATATAATAGCGATTGACGACCCCATAGCCCAGTTGGTAGTGAACTTGCCTGCCGAGCGAGTGGGTCCCGGATTTGATTCCCGGCCGAGGCAGACATTTATGTGACAGAAAAATGTTTGATCTCGGGTCAAAAATGTAATGTCAAAAAATAAAGAAAAATGGTTTAAATTAGCTCACACGTAGAACCAGGTGGTTAGTTTGTTTTCGGTGAAAACAGCCTCAAGTTAAGTCCGTGAAGATGTTAGTGTCGTGTGGCGTGATATGCTATCTAAGAACCCAAAACAAACTAGACGTAAAGTTGACAAGCTCATTTGTCATTAGTGTCTGTCAAGTGTCAACTATGTAGTTATTTCTCTGCCATCGCAGTCTTGCCGAGACCATGACCCAATTGATAGAGTCAAAATATCTGAAAAACACAAAAATGGTGACTACTCGTTATGGTTAAAATGTATTTATTTTGTAGATCAAGATGATGTTTGAAATTAATTTGTGAACTCGTTACGATTTAACTCTTTTTATTGATTTAAATATCCTATTGGTCGTCAACGTGACATGTCATTAATGCATTAACACCCTAGCCAGATCATTGGAGCCCAAAAACTATCTTGGCATGGCGGTTTGTTTCTAATTTATTTATGTTTATATATCAATGGAAATAAATAAGTTGAAAACAGGAAGATCCACAATCAAGTCCGATTGTGAAGCTCTTAAAGTGATTTTAATATCCCTCGGTTTCGTCAGCTGCAGTACAGTAATGTGACAACGTTATGCTCACGGAATCACGGCGGTTGTGAACACGCGACGTTAATGCTTGGGGACGTTAGAAGCTCAAGATTGTTATCATTTATGAATTCATAATTATTTAAATCATTTAATTTCGTTTGGGGAATACACGAAATACATAATTTGTTTATTTTTGTTTGTTTTTTCACTGTTCAACCTTAAAAATATATGAATTAAGGTAGAACAGTGAAAAAGATAGAACGGTCAATTGAATTTTATATTCGCCTATTACTTGCAGTGCACGTGCATCATAATTACGAGGAAGCGTGGATATTGCCCATCATTCTGCTTCAATATGAAAAGAAGGTGGGGTGAGTGGCCAATTTAAATGTTGAAAAGCCTTAGGCTGTCCGAAAGGCTCGGTCGTAGCTGAGCGACAGTTATCTCACAATAATATCGCTCAAAATGTTAAAATGCTTTCGGAAGCACGGGAACACTCGTGTAATTCTGCCACTGGCGGTCAGTCAATCCAAGCATCGACCATTACCGATTGACGAAGTGCTGTTTCATATACGAAACTACTTACTTTCTTTTATATTATAGCATTATTGTATAACATACATGATGTTTTTGATGATCTGCTATCGTTTTCATTTGCATATTTAAAATAATGACGTAATAAAATTTTAGTTAATTACAATTTTCCTCCTTTTTCTAAAAAATGAAGCTTTCCAGTAACTAAATTGATGTTTTATATTTCATTATTACTAATATGATCGAAGTCAAAGGTTGCGTACGATGATTTAATGTCGGTGATTGTTACACGTGATAATTAAATGTTGTGTTATGTTTGTATATATATTTTCTATTTATACTGTTTTGTTAGCAGATCTTTCAAGATAAGTTGAATATAGGTACTCCACAATATTTCTGCGTTGCGTGAAGTAATATATTGCAGCGCTACGACGATGAATAGTTATGGAAAATTTTAAGGAAAAATAACGA